>RXPK01001427.1:0-67659 GCA_004143645.1 Protaetia brevitarsis
AGAAGTATTCAAATTTTAAAGAAAGATATTTTGATATGAGCAGAATCAGCCATACGACTGTTACATGGATTTGGAGAAAATTTGAATTTAGAAAATAAATTAAAAAATTTCATTATAAATGGGTATCTGGTGAAAATACGAGTATCATTATTTATTAGATATTATCGAAAATGGCAGAACATATTTACATATTTATTTTCTACACTATTTAATTTAATCCAGTTTAATTCTTAAAACAAATATTGATATACACAATTGAATCTAATATCTGGTACTGACAAAGTAAGTTATTTAATAAAAGAAATAAACATTTATTTGTCCATATATAAACAAATCACCTGCTCGGGTCAATGAAGATTTCATTGATTTAACAATTTCGTTTTCTCTGTACACCAAGAAAAAATGATTAGCACACTTCAATTTTGAAAAATAGAGAAAACATGTATACAAAAATGTACAGTGTGAAAATTTGCAAGCTGTGAATTGAATAGGAAGGACTTCAGCCTTCACCTACGCACGAGGTCGCAGCAAAGGCTTAATTAACGTTCGGCGAATGTCATAACTCAGCCAAAGTAAAATGAGATTAACAATTACTTGGGACAATTCTCGCGCGAGCGACATCCGTACGAGTTTACAGTATGCAATAATTCTCGCACAAAATCATAAAGTTTGCAATAAAGTTCTCGCAAACCTATATTTACATTTAGCTTACTAGTGGAAGTGCTCCTTTTTGAGGATACGGTTTCTTTAGTACCTCAGGTATTAAGGCTCCAGTAAGGCGCATTCGTGCTGCGGCATGCGTTACTGGTTGTGTGTAAAAATTTCAATGAGCAGAAGAAGAAAAATAGAACGTGTTGGGTAAGAATATGGATACTGAGAAGCGAAGGCTATGGGGCCTACAATAACTTATCTGATCGATTCGCAAAATATCGTATCAATCTGGAAGTGTTGACAGACATCGTGTGTAAATTTCTTCGTGTTTAGCGACGTTCAGCAAGTCCACTGACAGCGCTGTTTAGACTAGTGACAGCAATGGCCGACAGTAGCTTCTGCGAGTTTTCTCGCCAGTCTATTTGCACCATAAAACTCACTGTTATATCGTTATTGATGGTATGAATAACAAATTAATAACCAATTGTCTAAGAGGGTTATTATGAACACGATTTATGAAATTTGTAAAAGTAATATTGAATGCAACATTACATTTATATTAGTGAAAAGGGAAATCATAAGACAATACTCATTTAACAACTAAAATGTGTTCATGCTCCTTTTCTGATGCATAATTATGTTTATATCGAAGCGTCGGATAATATAAACTATAAATTTCAGTGACAGAGCTTATAAAGAATATCAAAAGAAAAAAAAGAATGAAAAGAAGCCTTAAAAGTCAACAATCAAATAAAATAACACACAGGTTCTAAAAAGCTAACAATAGTAAATGAAGTACTTAATCATCGATAAATAGTATATTATTGAAAAAATGTTCATGCTCTGGATATTTATTAATCATTAATTCACAAAATTCCATACGACGGTTGTTTAGGTTTCATCGAAATTTTGAATTTTAAATATTTTCGCGCGTAACCGTTCGACGATGCGCAGTACCGCGTTTTTAGATTAAATAGAATTACGCTACATTTAGAATTCTAGAAGCACGTTGTGCAACCATGTTGTAACAAAAGGTGTAGTTTTGTTAGAGAAATAAAGGGTAGAAAAACAAGCGGCAGTTTGTATCAAAAAAGAAGAATTCATAATTCACAAGGATACAAGGACAACTGTAATAATCGTCGGGTAAATGTTCTTGAGATGTGCTAATTATGTACAATCGATATTTATTCATAATGTAGAACGTTTTAAAACACTTGATGCATTAATATTACATTCGCGAGCAATTTATCTAGATATTATATTAGGATTTAATTCTACTAATGCACGCTCTTGAATTTTTATTTTTGTTATTTATTAATGTAAAAGTTGTTTTAAAACGTTGGATCACATTACGAATAGTAGTCGCGCTAGGAATTGCTCTTTGCGGGATAATTCATTACAAATAAATCGCGTGTAACTTGTGTTGAATTGCCACCGTAAATTTGTTTTATAGTAAATAGTTTTTTTCTCGAGCGTATAATATTTTTTTTTTTATAAGATCACTGACCGCGATCAAAACTTACTAACCGTTATACAATTTGGGGATTATAGTCTGATATCCAGCAACGCCTTGCTTGGAGTGAATTACGTATATCTAGCGAATCGTTCCCCTCACCTCGCATTAGACGGAATGAGGCCATATTGAATTGATTTAGATTGAAAAGATCGATGTGAGGGTAGCATTTTGTAGCAGTTAGACAAGGGTAGAGAATAACTGCCGTTAGACAGGGATAGCATACGGATTGGAGATGGTATATCGAAATATCGAATTGTATATCTGACACACAATCGATCTCCTAGCAGAATAGCATGGGTATTTCTCAACTTCTTAACTCATAGAAATCATATTATCAGTCTTCTTTTTTCATGTTACGGCAACCGTCAGGTCGAACGTGCGCTCTCGGTATGTACTTACAATTAGTTCATTTTACTGGGGATTGACGAAACTCTTGTTAATTAAATATATATAATTTTCATTCGTCATCAATGACATTCACAATTTATGAAGCCATATACACCACTTATTTACCTTGTTAACCTTCGCACACTTCTTGTACTATGTATTTTCTATTGTTATTCGCTTTTACCTTTTTCGTTCATTCTATATAAATAAATTGTATCTGTTCTCTTCATTGTAAATAAAATGTAGGTGTGAGTGTTATATTAAGAATATATTATAATATTGATACGGCGCCCTTTAAATATATTCCTATCACATTATCTCCCGCTGTTTTAATTTCAAAGAGGTCATATTTTATAGATTCTCATGGGCACACTCATCCGTAAAGTGTTTCTTATTATATGCGATCGTTATTCCCAAAAATGTCATAACAACAATGACGCAAGCAATTTGCGAATGCCGTGAGATTCATCTGTGCGATCTAAAATAATTCTTATTAGTATTAAACTATCTCATAAGAGTTACAATAAGCTAAAGAGAAAGTATAACACGATTTTGGAGGTGAATACTGTACACATATCGTATATATTTGAGTGTTGGTATTTAAGTATATTATAAAATAGAGATGCCTGCAGCTGATGCTCTCTTTTTTAAACCGTTTCAGTGGTATAAGATAGTTACAATTTATTACATGCAATTAGTTTTAAGGCCTTGTACTTTTAAGATGTGATATACGAACATATTTGACATAATTTTTAAACCGCTGGTTCACATCGCAAACAATTTGAAAGCTAGTATTAAAAACAAACGAATACAACGTCGTTTCTAAAAGCAACTAACATTATCCTAATTGTACGAGTCTTGTACATTATCTCTGCGTATCTTATGCATATATACATTACGTAAGTTATATATTACTAAATATGGAATCCTTCGTTCCACATATTCATATTATGTTTTAAAAGCACGGAATTCTCCCCTATTTCAGCTGAGATCAAGAGAAAGTTGCCCGCGAACAATGACTTCTTTTTGTAAAAACAATATCCTCAATTAGCGAGCTATTGGATGTTCAATTTAGTCTATTGTTAGCACAAAAATTATAGCAATTGCATCGATTGGTATACGCTTAAGAAGCACTGACGTGAATTTAAGTGAAAGGCCCACAATTGTTTGACTACCGAATACATTTGCAAGCGCGAATGTATGCATCTATGTACGTACAAGATTATCGGCGAGATTAGATTGAAATAGTGACACAAAATCAGCTTGTGCTTGTAGATTGCGTTTTTGCTTATATAACGAAACAAACGCCTAACTCCTTTGTTGGTTAGCACATCTCTACAGGCTGTGACAGAATATTATTCTATTTCTAATTTTCGGTAATGATAGAGGACGCTGAAATAAACATTTGTATTAATAAACTAGGATCTGGAAATTTATAGGCGTCCAGATAAACTAGAAATCTTTAATAACATCTCAATTACAATAGGAAAGGATTAAGTTAAGAAACATTCTATTAGAAATAATAGATACAGCATTAAACTTTATAAAAATTGTTTGAAGTTACGACCATCATTTTCGATACACAAGTTGTAATGATTTGCAATCGAATGCCGAATTCTTCGAAATAGCTGAAGACTTCCTCGAAGATCATCAAACGCTAGAATAATTCGAGTCACTAACTCATATTCTATACTAACAGTTCCCTCAGAAACCAATAATTTAGTCATATATGGTGAAGTGCAGGCCAAGAAATCGGTTTCCTCCTTTTGATCCATGTGCTTGGAAATTGTGTATTTAGATAATTTCGGCAATATGGAGCCTAATAGTAGACGAACTCTTATGCGGGCTGACTGATCTAGGCATACCTTGTCCAGGATATGCTGATGATAACATGGTTAACATGTTTGTGCATTGCGCAATAAACTAATTCTGCGTCTAATTCCTTTAAAGTTCTTCTTACACTGTCAAACATGTCTTCCTTCGTAGTAACTACATTGTATCGCCATGACCATCTAGAACCGACACATGTAGGTACTTGTAATGATTATACTACAAATCATTACATGCTCATACAATAATTTGATTTATTTAAACCAATAAAGCAGTAACTATGAAAATGACTTGCCTTAACAAAGTACAGTAAGTCAACTGAAGTCAGCGCAATGAATTGAATTTACAACATTAAGGAATTCATGTATTTCTGCTAATTACTGTAATAATTTTATAAGAGGAATTTTTCCCGAGAATTTTTTTTCTTCACGCAAGGTTCGAACCTACACACTATCTTTTACCGGATGAACGCTCTACCATTTGAGTTAGCGAGGAGACTATGTAGGTTCGTACAAGAATCGACTCATATCGATTAGAGATCTAGAATGGCCGGCAGTTTACAACATATTTGGTACTGTTAAATTAATATAACTGATATATTTCAATAATATTTCCTTGACTTAATTTTTTTTTCTCTGTGCTAGTTTCTAGCGTTGAATAACAACAAATAAGGAAGAAAAAATAAGGGTTTTTATTTGAGATTTTTGACTTTTCTGTATTTTTCGAAACTAATCTTCTATTTTGTAATTTTCATGCGCACCTTGTGGAGGATACAATTTTTTTTTCACCACCTTGATGCATTCATCTTGAGTCTGCAAGTATCCCAAGTGAATTGAACAAAACAAGAAGCACATAGGACACAGTAACATTTATTTAAGGGTCATTAGTCACTTTCCCGCGAAGAATCAAAACACCTCTAAAACAAATTAATTTTGATACAAGGAATCCTACATAAATTTAAGCGAATCTGGACGTCCAAGTGTGCGACAGAGATAAATATATCGGAAAAGTATTCCGCGCTTTTTCGGAAAACGATGCGACCAATTTTTAAATTTTAAACTGTATTTGTCTTAAAATAACGTTTGAAATTGCGCCAACGTTTTAATTTTTTTATTTTCGATGTTATTAAAAACAATTTCTAAAATCGGCTCAACAATTTCTTAATGACAAAACTTTTTTAATTTTTGAATTTGGGCTAATAATAACGCCCGAAACAGAAATATTCATTTTTCTTTTTTCCATCAAATGCCGACAGGCTGCCATTCATTCAAAAAGACAAGAGCTATCTTTCTTTTCGATCTAATTATCGCTTGAGGTTTATTCCTGCAATCACGTGTTCTACAAATGCTGTTCACATTTGTGCATACCTCGAGATAATTTAGTTCTCGGAAAACAGCAGTTACTGAATTTACAAAATAAGTCACTGATTCTACTGATTCATAGTACTGATTATATTATCAATGCTATAATTATTTATTTCTGAATTAATAGCTTTCTTTGTAGCCTAGTAAATCAAATAAAATTACTGATAATATCTCATTAATTTGCATTTTAATTTTGATTTTTCTAAAAAAAAACATGAAATAGTGTTACTTTATACATTATATGATAGACTAACTAATATTTTGAAAAGATCTGATTACTCGAACCGGTATCATTTCTGTAGCGCACTCAATTCGACGCTTGTGCTACCGTCCTAGTTATGGTTGTCCCAGTGGACGAGATCATCAAAGAGAAAACGCATTTCCCTCTTTCGGACGCTATTTGCCATCAGAAAGAAATGAAAAAACATGGTTTAATATTAGTAAGTACCGCTGAACCGTCGCCCTTGACCACTTTTTTTACTGTTACTACTATACTACTTTTTTACTGTTTTCAAAACAATCTCTTTATCAAATTTAAAATATTTTGATTGGTATGTCAAAAAACAGTGGGAAAAATCCGCCCCATCTACTGGCAAAGAATCTCATTAAAAGGCCGTCCAGATTCGCCTTAAACTAGAATTTCAGAGGCAATTCAAAAATATAAAAATGTACAGGATGTTGTAGTTAAACTAATGTTAATGTCAACACCCTGTATAATTAAAATTGCTAGAGACTCGGGTATAGTTTGCTCGATTAGGCTAAATCGCATTTTTTGTACTCCCGAATTTTCTGGCGAGTAGGTTTCCATACATCGATCACTGCAATTCATCGTGGGACACTTTTATACATTATTATTTTTTGTTATTCGCTTTAAGTTTGTCAGGTATTCCAAAGTATCTATTTTTGATACGAGATCCACTTTCGTAACATACAAAACAATATCAATCAACGCTAAATAAAGAACGTCAAGAGTCAAGAAATAAAATGCCCTTCGATTGTATAATATTGCCCAATCATTTCTTCGTGCATACTATTAACGTTTGCAAGAATTGATGTCGTTACCAAATTAACTATGTGCATACATACGTTGATTGATAGCTTTAGTATTACGCAATAGATGTTAAATTACTGACGCTTACATTGCCATAGTTCATTTTATTTGATGTTACGATATGGTATTACAACTAAGATGATTGTGCTAAAGTTGTGGACCCAATTCCTAGAAGTACCCGCTATAAATAAAGTCATTACAGACTGATTTTTTCAACTAGGTAAAATATACTGGGTGGCCTAAGATAGATAGCTTAATACAGCATACCTATAAAAAATCGAATATAAGAATGAATGTATCTATAAGTTACTTAAAGTTAACTAGTTTTCCAAAATATTATCATCAATGCAACGTTAGCATTACCGTTTATACTTAAATCAGGTGACAATTTTTTTTTAGCCAAAAACAACTAATATTTTTATTTCATACTTATTCATATTTATTATTTCGTTACTGTATTCCTTATTAGATTTCGTGCAATTTCTATGAACCTATCTTAAAGGAATTTTCAAAACTGAAATTAAATCAATCAAATTAATTTCACGGTTTTAAGAAAATTTGTTTCTTAATAACGTACAGTTATGTAGGCTATTTATAATTTTACAACCAAAAGCGCAAAAGCTTAAGATAGCCTTGTACATTTGTATTAACATGCCATGACATTTAAATTAAATTAAACGATACAGAGCGTTTAACGAGTAATTGTTAAAATTCGCTTTTTTTATATGTAGCGCTCCTTTACTTACATAATGATATATTGCACAATGCACCTAAGTCAATTCAATTTCATGTCAGTTATTACTTAAAGGTTATACTTATATTTGACACTGAATCCGGATCCTACTTTTGGAATCAAGAATAACAGTTTTGTCAGTTTCAACCGACAATATCGCAAGACTGATCATCATCTTTATTTAAATTAGTATGTTTGTCTGTATGGCACTACTAAATATGCGATTCATCATTAGGTAGCAGAAATTAACAGTACAGTGTGGTAAGTTTATTGCAACCACAAGAAAATTAGACTAGAAAGTACTACTTGTTCCACAGACTATTTTAAATTCTTGTAATGTATTTTAAGTACTTAATTTTAAATTGTATTTATTTTGACAAAAAAAAAACAATGCAAATGCCACGGAACAATATTAAGTTTTTAGCAATAGAAAAAAACAAGTATATTATCCAAAAAATATTTTATCTAAATATGTACTGTAGTGATGTGTCGTTCGGACCGGACTCGGTACAAAGGAACTAGTCCGCACATGGAACTAAAAGGAACGAATCCGTTATATCGTTCCGAGTCCGGACACAAATGGATTCTACAAATTTAATAATCTTAATGCGGCATCGTTTCTTTCGTTCCGTTGCACCGAGTTTGGTCGGCTCGAATTATCATGTGCCTAAACATATTCGGGCCACAGTTGATGTCTAATGTGATTAGTGATTACCTATACAAAAAGCCGTTATTATTTTGCTGCTCGCTAGTGTTGAAAGCTTGTTTATATTACTTCACTGTAGAGGCGTAGACTGCGTAAGCCTTGTTTAAATAAAATATGTATTCTTTATTCTCTCTTTGATGTCACCTTGTGCCACGGTGAATAAGATTTATACTCCGTTTATCATTTATTTATAGTTACGCATAAGCATATGTTTTCCTACTTGACAAAACTTCATCTTCGTAATTACAGTGATGTATAGATTTTATTTAAAAAAATCAGTAAGACTTCACTGCTAATAGCAATTTATAATTTTTATCTACATTCATGGAAATTATATAAATAAGTTTGTTCAAACCATTGCATTTGTTTTATTATTATACCTAGTATTCTGTTTTAGAAATTATTGTATCCAAATTTAATAAATAGGTATACACTAGTGATGTAACAAATATTCGCATTCGCATTCGCGAATATTCGCATGTTTTTGAATATTCGCATTCGCAATAAATATGCGAATATTGCGAATATCGAATTATCCATTTTAACAGGTAACTTTTACCTGTTAAAATGGATAATTTAGAAAAGAAAACTAATATTCAAGTTCATTGAAATCCTAAAACAACCTTTTGAGCACAAATTTGCAGTTTACATTCAATAACCATCAATAACCTCAAAACTAAACTTGAATTGACAAGAATAAGACGTAAAAAGTCGAAACGATTCGATTGTACTTGGCTAGTTTCGCTGCGGTGACGGAAAAATTTAATTCTCTGCGTGTGCTTAATGCAAGTGTTCGTGTAGTTGTAAACTGAAAACTAATAGATGACGCTAGTAAAGTTAAAAAGTTAATATTCGCATTCGCATTCGCGAATGTCTAGTGCACATATTCGAATTCGCATTCGCATTCGCGAATGTGTAAAATCACGTATTCGTAACATCACTAGTATACACGCATTTAAAAATACTAATAGTTTATTTTTATGAACTCCACAGCGTAGATTAGATCGGGCGAATGCTATGTTTATAATGCGTACTCGTCCCTTTGCACCGATGACAGTCAGAACGGTACATCGGAATGATATCAAATGTACCGATGTATGATTTAGTTCCAAAGGAACTAATCCTTTTCCAAACTGGAACGAAAAGGAACTAGTCCACAAAAGGAACGATATTGCCCCACACCAATATGTAGTGATATAAAATGCAAATTCACCGCAAGGTGGGGCTTGTTCGCCCGCTTTGTCCGATTTTGTCCGCAAGAAAAATTTGCACAACTCTATTATCTAATATGACATGTTTATAAACACATACTAAATTACAATAATACGATTGATCTGCTTTATTTACATTACATTATTTGAGGCCCGCGTCGCAATACGTATCTGCTTCGCCGGACAATTGCCCAACTCTAATTATTACCTCCCGAAGCATCAGAAGGAGAAACAGAGCTTCAGAGAAGGTAGTAAGAGCAGATTTAAAAATGGAACCGATCCTAAGCAGTCTAGAGAAACGACAACTAAAGTGAGCTTTGTTCTCTTTAAATGAATAGCTGCAGTAGTTCAACTGGTGTATGCTATGTACACTGAAGCGTTCTTTTTAGTGCAATCGATGCCGATATGTTTTTTTTTTGCTACTAACATAGTACGGATATATAAAATAACTATTTAAAATATAAATCTTTAATTTAATTACTATTGTTTAGAGTAATTATTAGCTTTAAGTTATTGTTAAATATTAGAATAGGTACTGCTGTTGGTTTATTTGTTTTCAGTTCATTACTTTGATCCATGATTCTGCTGCTGGAAGACACAACTTCATGATGCCGCGAAGAGTCGAGGAGCTACCTAGACACGGCACGGTTATCGGAATTAAAAAGGAAGGCTATCTCTTGTAAACCCAGAAGGATAATAATAATTGCTGGCATCAGTAACAAGATCTGGGGCTGTTTTCCAGGTCCCGATTCCAAAAACAGCGACAATTATATTACTGATGCAAGCCGTACTTGGTATATGAACAAAAGAGAAGAAAAAAAAAACTACAAAAATATCCATAAAATATAAGCTAAGTATATATATTAATAAAGTGAAGAAGACAAAAAAAAGTTACGATATGTATCAAAGGATATAATGGCCACTTTACTAGAGAAAGAGGTACACTGAGAAAAGTGGGCTAAGTAAAGTGTTTACTTGATAAAAAATTATTTACAATAGATAAAGGTTTACTTGGAACTATTCTCGATAATTAATACCTGCAACTAAACCCAGTTTCCTGAATGCAAGTTGTTACTGTAAATAGTGCTTTTATTAACGGCTATTACACATCGTACCTCACAAATTTGTGGTAAGTAACGTATTACTTATGACTACTGGTACTGTATCTAACAACAGCAAATGGTTAGTAGAAGTAACAACAATGCTGATCGCTATTAAACTCATGTATTTTCTTAAATAGGTAACAACTTGCCACAACTATGATTATTTGAGTTTTGCTGCCACCCCGTGATTGTAGAGCGGAGTAATAAAATTGTCTCCGAGACTGCTACGCGCGCAAGCGCGGGCTAGCGTCAAGTAAGAGAAGGTCGTCGAAAAAGAGTGGCCAAGGAGTACGGCCATTGTAGGCCAGTTGGAACGCAAATATATTAAAAATACCGGGTGGGTTAACTCAAGGGCCCATCCGTATAAAGAATCCCAGTGAAAGAAGAAGTACCGAGCCTATAAGCAATCGGATATTTCACGTGGTGGGATATTTGAATTCCCCATCATTATGATGATATCTGCGCCCGCTGGTGAAGTTAAAGTGTGGATGCCGTTGCTAGTGATCCAACAGTCCAAGTGCCACCTGCAGTTAGGGATACCCCGACGAAGTAGCCGTTTTCGAAGCGATCACCGGACATAACCGCCACGTACGCCGAGAGAGGGTCAATCCGCCCAAACAACGTCCAGTGCAAAGAACCAACAGAAACCGCAACTTTACCGCCTAGGTATATTATTTCTCTTTGTCCTTTGTTTAGATTTCAATAATTTCAATATCTAAATAACGTTTCAAGGGGTCCCCATTTACCTTATCTTTTATTATTGCTTTGTTCATTTTTTTATTATTAAGGAATTAAGGAATATATTTTATGAGTCATTACGTTGTAAATTGTTTAAAAAAAAAACTGTTGTTAAAGTGAAACCAATATCTTTCATTCATATCAGGTAGTCACTGTTTGTCCTATACAAAATAAAACTATTACTAATAATACTGCTTTTTATTTAAATTTATATTAAATATTTACTAAACTTCCTCGTTTCCTGCACTACCTATAAATTGAACAACAAATTTAAGGTAAGTATATTATATATTTATAGCAAACCATTACCTTCTATATATCAGGTATTTAGTGAACGTGCATTAATGATACTGTTTCCTTATCACAAGTAATCCAAATAGCTTGCACTAATTGAGGTTAATAATGAAGGTGTGATAGCCATTATAGAATAGTTCACTCATAGCAATACATCTATTTGACATGAGCAAATCTTTTACTTACCGCAACTGCATATATTCTTTGGTTTACTACTTCAGTTTAATTATCATAAGTAACTTCATAAGTTACCGGTATGAAGCAGACCGTAAGTAACTTAGATTGCTTCTTGTTAGTATCAGTGTTTAGGTTCTCTTTTTTACTAGTGCTAAGTAATCTGTGCTTTTGTCCCCTATCCAGCTGAACTTTTTACTTACGATAATTGTATTTTTATTTATGATTATAATTTTTTTTTTCTCAGTGTATATGAACAAAAGAGAGAAAAAAAAAACTACAAAAACATCTATAAAATTTAAGCTAAGTATATATATTAATAAAGTGAAGAAGATAAGAAAAAGTTAAGATATGTATCAAAGGATATAATGGCCACTTTACTAGAGAAAGAGGCAGATTTTCGATGAGTTTAGGCCCAAACTTCACGTTACATGGAGTCACAAAAATAAGAAAAGTAATAAATATAATAATATTTAAAGTTCTATCTTAATGATTGAATACGATTATATATAAAAAAAAAACAAAAAAAAGAAAGGAAAAGAATGAAATTTAAGTAAGACTTATCTCGCCTGTAGATAGTCTGTCCGATGGGTCGATGGAGTTGCTCTACGCTACCGACTCCCTAGTCGTTCAGCTCTACTCAAGTTCGAAATTCGAGATCTTAATTCTTGCGATTAATACATATACTTAATTCGAGTTCTTAATTCTGTTAATTAATTCGTATGATTAATTCCCAACCCTAAATGCCTAAGAAGGGAAAAAAATAATATTATACAGAGCAAGCTACGTTAATTAAGATGAGATTAATTGTAAAAAATGCATAAATTATTAAAAAAAAAAGAATAATGGTATTGAAATATGAAAGATATCGGAAATAAAATATTAAAAAGACATTGAATGTACCTTGGAAAGATTTTTAAATTTTAAGTTTTTTTACATAAATGGGAATATTTTCTAATTTTACTATTTAAGAAGTTATATATTCATTATAATACATGTATAATAATTCATTCAAATTCCTGCTAGAAGAAGAATTCCTGCTGAGCTAATAGTTCGGTGGAACACTCTGTATACACATAAATACAACAACATTTAAACGTTTGTACATCACACCACAATGTAACTTAATGTTTACTCTTTCGAACAAGAAAAATAACATAAATGTTATGTATATTCCCACACGTATATGTGTATGTAGATTACCATCTAGAAGAAATAAAGATGGCTTGCGCTCTTAAGACATTCCGGACACTGCATCCTTGGAGGGGAAAGAGAAGAGTATCGGAGTATTCTCACGACAAACTGTTTAGAAAATACTTGGAAGTTGATGAGAGCACGAATTACCTAATCGTCTGCGAACAAAACAATTACTCTGAATTGATTCACTCGTATTCACAGCTGTATATACCTTATGGAAGAATATATGCATGCATTCGTATGGTTTAGACGATCGTCGCCGAGATTTTTTTTTTCAAATTATTAAGAGCTAACTCAGATATTATCTAAATATCAAGGCTCCTATAACGCGTTACGTTAGTTTTCAATAGGGTTCCTTGTAGAGATTATGCAATTATTAGTATGTTCTAGCAGGCTTTGAAAGCGGTTTGCGTAGAGTGCATATCAATAAAATCGCAACAGCAATCATTTCGTTTCGCGGAAGTTTTTGGAACGGGGTCGCACGAATTTAGTTCATTGCTTGTGGTTCAACTACAAAGGTGCATTATGCTCATAACTGCATGAATTAAATTTTCATATAATTAATCTCTCTACTAATATTTAGTAATCTTCTTTGCTTTTAGTCGGGGCAATCATTTTTTATTTATTTATAAATTACAAACATTGCAAATTTAAAAAAAATCTGAATTTTAAAACAGATATTGCTTTTTAACGACTGCGAATTTGTCACATCTGATATACAGGCTGATTCTCAATATATGCGACAAATTTTAAGAGCTGATTCCTGAGGTTATTTTGATCATAAAAGTTCATATGAGTATATGTATAAAATGGTTTGGTTTTAAAGTTATTGAATGTTTACTAATAAATTATGAACTATGACTAACACGATATAATATCACAGTTGGTTCTTCAAAAACTATTGTGTTGAGAGGGAATTGTTTATTTGTCATTTCAATATTTGTCAATAGTTGTCAGAGTATTCATTCAGTTTAGTGCCAGTTTCTGTTTTCTAACATGAATTACACTAATGCTAAGATGTGTGATATGTATTTCGTTTACGGTCTTGCCAATGGAAATTCGCGTGCTGCTTTTTATGAAGAACGATACCCGAACCGTATCATCCCGCATCATTCAATATTTGCCCGTCTTCACCAACGTCTTAGTGAAACGGGAAATTTAAAAAAAACGGACGACTGATAACGGGCATCCATCTACAGTGAGAACTCCACAAGTTGAAGAAATGGTACTAATTGAAATTGAGGAACATCCTACTACAAGCACCAGAAAAATTGCGTATGCTTTAAACATTAGTCAGGCCACAGGTTGGAGAATATTGAAAGATCAACTGTTGTATCCATATCACATTCAACGGGTGCAGGCACCTTTGCCGGCAGATTTTCCGCAAAGAGTGGCTTTTTGTCAATGGATGCATTTATGATTAAAATAACCCCAGCAATCAGCGCTTAAAGTTTGTCGCATATATTGAGAATCACCCTGTATAATTGTCAAGTAGCTACATACTTTTAGCTTACTTTTAAAAGGAAACTACCAAAAAAAGATGATAACGAAGGAAACTACAAATAGAATAAGGAAATAAGTAGAGGAAGAGAAGTAAAAGCAAAAAGCTAGTAAAAACAAAGGAGCAAGAAAAAAGACAGAAGAAGTATATATACGAGCCACATATGAAATAGGATCAATAAAAAAATTGAAAAAATAATGCATACATCGACGGATATTGCTTTGCCTACAATGTGTTTTTGGCCGGTTTCTATAGCTGAGGTGGATGCCGCTATAAATAAGTTGAAGAATACTAACTCTTGCGGGTTCTATGGAATTAACATCAAAACTATAAAATATGTTAAAAATTGAATTTTATAGCCGATTACGGTAATTATAAATGCTACCCTGCCTGAGCAAGCGTACCCTTCTTGTCTGAAAATTGCAATGCATGTAATCCCGATTTTCAAAGGGGTGACCCTACCAGTTTATTGAATTACATGCCTATTTCTATATTGAGTACTTTTTCCAAATTCTTTAAATCTGTTATTTGTTCAAGAATTACCTAGACAATTACAAAATTTTTATCTCCTAGACAGTATGGGTTTCAGAAAAATAAATCGACTGAAATGGCTAGAATTAGTTTTATACAATACATATACGATAATCGTGACAAAGGCCAATATGTTGCTCGTATTTTTTTTTGATTTGGCAAAGCTTTTGATAGTGTTCACCTTCACTTTCTACAGGATAAATTATATTGGCTTGGTATACGTGAACTTCTGCAAGGCTTAAAAACATAATAATAATAATAATAATAATAATAATAATAATAATAATAATAATAATATATATTAGTTAAATAATACCTACAAAGGTGTATAACACGTCAATATTAACAATAAAACATAAAATTGTGTATAAACTAACATTTACAACATATTAAAATGGTCACAACGAAGCTTTGTATGAAAGAATTCACTAATTTCATAAAAGTGTTTTTTTGTAAAAACTCTTTGAGTTTGTTATTAAATTTAAGAGGCGGTAAGGCTTTTAAAGAATCTGGTAAGTGATTGTATATTCTAATGCATTGAAATAATGCAGTTTTTTGTATTTTTGATAGGTGTGTTGCTGGAGGAAGCAAATGGTTATGCTCAACGCCTCTGGTGTTATGACTATGCATGAGTTCATATTTCTGAAACAGGTTGTTATAGTTTACTTTTGTGAATTTAGCACACTCAAAGATATATATCTCAGGCAAAGTAAGTAACTTAAAATTCTTAAAAAACTCTTTGCACGTATCACGGCGAGCAACACCAAATATGGAACGAATGCAGGCCTTCTGTAGAATAAAGATTCTCCCTGCTTCGACGGAATTCCCCCAGAAGATGATGCCGTATTTCAGTTGAGAAAATACATTAGCATAATAACAATGTAGAGCTGCATGGACGCTGACACTTCTAGAAATCACTCTCAACACGTAAGATGCACTGCAAAGTCTACCGGATATGTGTTCCACATGTGGCCGCCAGGAAAGATGAGAATCCAGTTTACATCCCAGAAAAGGGTGTCATCAACGCAGGTAAGGCACTGGTCATTATTTTTAACACTAATTTTTTCGGAATTGTTGAATTTAATTAGTTTGGTTTTGTCGAAGTTTAAATGTAATTGTGATAACTAAACCACTCTCCCAATAGTGTTAGATTGTATTCTAAAATGTCAACCAATTCAGTATCATCACTCGACCGAGTTACTGTTGTAGTATCATCCGCGAACATAATTACCCGGTCCGAAACTACTTCAGGAAGATCGTTCACATACAGTAAAAACAACAATGGGCCAAGTATCGAACCCTGAGGAACTCCACACGATATTGGCAGCCATTCTGACCGGATCTCGTTACCCGAATAATCATGAGCTACAACACACTGATGCCTGTTCGAAAGGTACGAGTGAATCCATTTTAGAAATAAACCGCGGAAACCCATTATCTCCAGCTTCTCAAGCAGCACCCTGTGGTGGACACGGTCAAAGGCCCTTGACAAATCCATAAACATTGCGACTGTCACATCACCACCCTCCAATCCAGCTGCGATCTCCTCCAACAGTTGAAACATAGCTCTCGCCGTGGATCTCTGTTTGACATACCCATTCTGCCAATTATTTAGAATATTGTGTTTGTTCATAAATTTCTCAATTCTCTTGTAAATAATTTTCTCAAAAATTTTGAGATATTTGAGATTAGTGAAATCGGTCTATAGTTTTGATATTCAGATTTTTTCCTTTTTATGTATTGGTTTCACTAGCGAGAGCTTCAACCGGTCAGGAAATGTTCCCTCCGCAAAGGACAAATTCACAATGTATGTTAACGGAGCCGCTATAATTTCACTGCAGTGCTTCAAAACTTTAACAGATATTCCATCGAACCCCACTGCAGCTGTATCATTTAGATCGTAAATTACATCGCTGACTTCAGCCTCGTCAGTAGGAAACAGTAAAAAGGAGTCAGGTACCTGTTTTAGTTTGTGTCGAATTTGCGTCAGGCTGTTTTGTTCCATGGAAATGGTCGCAAAATGTTGATTCATTTTTGTTAATACTTGCTTAGTATCGTCTTCGTCATAATCTAAATCCTTTATATTGAAACAATCTTTTTTATTTCTTCCCATTATAGTATTAACAACTTCCCATGTTCCCTTCATTGAATTTTTTGAATTTAATATATGTTCCGCGTAAACTTTCTTTTTGGATAACTCTATTTCGTGACTGTAATTTTTGCAGAATTCCTTATAGACATTTTCACCAATTCTATTTTCCAACATTGCCTCATATAATTGACGTTTTATTCTGGACAATCTCCTTATATGATCCGTTAGCCATCCATTCTTTATTTTTGTTTCTTTATTTGCGTGTGTACGTACTGTATATTTTCCCAAAATGGCCTGGATTAATCTCAAAAATTCATTATAGCTCCTATTAACTTCTTGTTGTTCTGTAATCAGATTCCAATTCGTGTTCATCATTTCATGTTTAACTGAATCTAAGTGCTTAAATGCTAGGACCAGTCTCTCCATTCTAGGTGTATTTGGACAGGTAATTCCCATTTCAAATGAGATTTTTTGTGCGGTATGATCTGATAAAGCTGACTTTAAAACTTCTGCCTCATAACTGTCAACATTTACAAATATGTTGTCAATTAAAGTTTCTGATGTTCTAGTTATTCTAGTCGGTTCGTTAATAGAATTGTGAAAATTATACATTTTAAAAGTGTCTAATAATCTGTTCGAATATGTGTCTTTCTTTTTCAGGTCAATATTAAAATCCCCGCTTATTAGAATTCTAAAACTATCTTGAAGTTGTTCCCAAAATATCAGTTAGGCACAAAAAGAATTCGTCAATATTACCTGAGGGCGGTCTGTAGATGTTAATTAAAATGATTTTTAGTTTCGTTACTTTTACTGCACTGCATTCAAATACCGATTGAATACTTTTTTGTTTCAGCTATTGAAGCTCCTCACTTTCGATGTCATCTCTAATGTATATACTGGAACCACCATAACCATTTGTTCGAGAGAAGCATGAGGCAAGTTGGAAGCCCGGAATGTAATTTTTTTCATCCTGTTTCAACCAATGCTCTGTTAATGCTAATGCATCAATATTCATACTATCAATAAATACTATCAATAAATACAAGTACTTCGTCAGTTTTGTTTTTTACACTCTGTATGTTTTGGTGAAGAAAAGTGAAAGTGGTTTTCTTGTTTATGTGTTTAATATTATAGGTATTGCCTTTTGAAAATTTCTGTTTTTAAAAGGTCGCACAATAACAATACTTGGCCATAAATCTGAATTGAATAAACTTTCGTAAATTTCATTGTTTACTCCTATTTTAAATGCTGCTATTTCGTCGCTCTTTGTTTTTAGTTTATGGCATTGTGAGATATTTATGTTATTCTCTTTTAGATAGTTTTTTACATCATCTTCTGTGGTTGTCTTTATTAATTGCGATAAAACCCACTTCCTACTTTCAGCCGCTAAAAGTGACGTGTTAGTTCTGCTACCTCGTATTGTTTTTGATTTATCATTTGTTATGTTTATCTTAAGTGTTGTATTTTGTTGTTTGTCTGTATCAGTTGAATCCTGTTTATTTTCGATGTTTTCTTCTGCTCTACGTTTTCTTGGCACATTTTTGTCAAGTGGTAGTTTGTTTTGACTTTGTTTTTCTAAAACTTGTTTCTTTATCTGTGTCGAATTTGCCTTCACAGGCGTAGGGGTTTTTTGCTCTGGTGGAATATTGCCATCTATAGTAAAGTTTCTTGAACGTGTTGTCGGTCTCTGTTCACATTTTGTAGGAACGATTTGTTTCTTTGGTTCATGTGATTGAAGGTTATCTATTGTATTATGTTGTTTCACAATTTGTTGCTTTTGTTCATTAATAATGATCATTAATTGGTCAACTTTGTTATTCAAGTTTTCTAGTTTTAAGTGTATTTCACTAATAATGACAACCCTATCATTACCCGCGCATACGTCACAATACCACTTAATATTTCTGGATTGTGCTTCAATAAATTTAAGTTCACCAGGTTTGAAGACACTACACATATAATGTATATAGTTGCCGCAGAAACCACTGCATTTTATCACTTTTTCACCTCGTTCATTTGCGTTAATTTTGCACTTCACGCACTTAGTGTCTATACTGTCCGCCATCTTGCCATATACATAACATCTTTTGTAACAAATTGCAAAATGAAGGTTGTGTTACGGCAGGCCTAGTCGGAGTTGGAATCAGTTGGTCTCGATATACCGCAAGGCTCGGTTCTTGGTCCCTTGCTGTTTTTATTATGTATAAATGATATACCGCAGTTTATCTCGAATGCTCATGTAGTATTATTCACTGATGATACCACGGTTGCGGTTTCTTCTGATTCCATTGAGAATCTAGAGCACAAAATTCGTCGCGTTACATGTGAGTTTGAAAACTGGTGCGTACGAGTGGACTGATTCTGAACAAAAACAAAACCATTTATATACTTTCATCAGAGAAGGCATGCTGACTTTATGATACCGTTGTCAGAGTCGGTGAAGTTTCTTGTTACCATAGTTGACAGTAACCTAAATTTTGTCAAACACACATCAAATGTGTGTAAATAACAGCTGGCTGATGGTCTAGTAGCTTGCACGCTTGGCTATCAGTCGCGAAGTCCTCGGTTCGAGGCCGACGGACTGCTTTCAGAGTGAGGTTTTCGTGGTTTTCCTCACTCCTTGGCGAATGCAGAGAGATGAACATCTTAAAGCTGGGTTTTCCTAGGGGCAGGCTTTATGCGTCGCGTACGACGTAAGGCGCCTAGCGCAGTACTCCGTCCCACTCAACTCATCGAAACAGTTTGTTGAGTTGGGTGGACGACGTACTACGCTATCGTTTTACGTTGTACGCAACGGATAAAACCTGCTCCTAGGAAAACCCGGCTTTAGTCGCTCCACGGCCGCAGGCGTAATAATGACTCATGGTTATGCCGATACCCCTGTAATTGGAGAAAGCTGTTGGGGATGCCAAGACATGAATTATTATTATTACTATTAATCAAGCTTATTTTGCTCTTTTCCAGATAAAATCAGTTTCAGATAGTGACTCGCTGCTGTGTGTATATAACTCGTTGGTATACTCTGTCATCTGGTACAACATCTTAATGTTGGGACGAGGCACAGGTTATAGGCGTGTATTGATTGCACAGAAAAGAATGCTGCGCTTGATGTTCGGATTGCGACCTCGTGATAGCTCTAGGCAGTTTTTTTCGAGTTTACAAGCTGTTGACGTTGCCAAATATATACATATACAATGCAGTGATGCATGTTGAAAAAGATAGTCACTTATCTGTATCTTAGGGACGAGGATATACCAAACTAAACAACGAGATGTTTGTGTACTACCCAAACACCTTACGGCTCTTTTCGAGAAGTCTCCAGATTATAGCTTTGCCAAGTTATACACAGATAAAAAGGATTCTTTGGGTCAAAGAAATATTTTTTTGCCCCTATTTAAAAGAATCATTTCTTTCAGTTAATAGATATTTGTTTTAGTTAGCACGCATTTCTTCTATTCAAATAATACCATTTTCAATTCAAAGAAATATGTATTAACTAAAGAAAATGGTTCTTTTAGAAAGTGGCAAAGAAATATTGCTTTCATTTAAAGAATCTTTTTTCTCTGTGTACAATAGCTTGCCTATATATATATATATATAAGAAAAATAATAACTTAAATGAATTTAAGTGAAATTGTAAAAATTTTTTAATTGATAAGGGCTGCTACTTTTATGAGGAATATTTCTCAAAGTAATATACTTTGTTTTGTGTGTTTGTGTTGTTGACTATTGCTAATATCACTCATGTGATGGGACAGCAAATAATAATAATTATTATTATTATTAAAAGTATGAGATAGATGTGTTTGGCCTGCAAGAAACAAACAAGGGCAATCCGCTAAATGTTAAATGTTTTGCCAGTTGAGCCCAACATACACTGAAAAACCGATTTATTTGATAATACCAAATTTTGTTTAAGTTAACTAAATATTGAATTAAATATGGGCAAACAAAGAAATCGCAACTAGCTTACAAGTCCAAAATCGTCGATAATAGCGTTATAGTAGAAGCGCCTGACGTGTATTCCGTGAGCCTGGATTTGAATCTGGGATGTTTTCTTTCTATACTTTATACGCTTTAGACAATAATCGTATTACCCTTAATTTATTCAATTAAAGTAAACAATAACAGGTTATACACATACAAGTATGTATAGATAATTTGTAACATTTAAATGTACTTCCGTTAATTGCATTGATAATACTATAGATGTGGATAATATTTAAGTATCGTAAAAGCAAAACATTTTCTGCAATGCGAACATTGAATGAATACTCGTAAACCGCAATTACAGTTTTGTTTTAAACTATCTGATTCCAAACAAACCTGATTAATGTTAACAACATAAAACACATGTAATGCAATCAACCAAAATAAAATAAATATTCCTAATTAGTGATATTTACTTTCACATATAATAATAATACGGTTTATTGATTAATGTTTGAGAAGTATAATACGATACAATAACAAAATTGTATTAAAAAAAAAATAATCGAAAGAATAATTGAATGAGAATTTAAGATGGAAATCTCATTATTAACGTGAAGATATTTGCTAAATTGCCGATCTGAACTACAATACGCTAATTAACGCATGCATAATGGCTTAAAGTCGTCCTACAGTTATCCTTTATGGACACGTATTGTAGTTTCAGATCGACAATTTAGCAAATATCTTTACGTTAATAATGAGATTTCCATCTTAAATCCTCATTCAATTATTCTTCCATTTATTAAGTATAGTATATACGAATTTCTCCGTATAATACATTAGGTTGACCAGTAGCACTGAAGATCCCTGGTAAGGTGAAACATATGTATACTAATATCAACCGAATGTTACACACGTTTTTAATGTGACCTAAAAAAATATATTGATCAAATGATCATAATCCAGCATTACCAATTATTAGTTGTGCTGATCCACCTTACAACTAAAACTACCTAACACTACATAAATTAATAAGCAATAAAACAAGAGAGAAGAGAATAAAGCAAAAAAAAAATAATTAAATGTAAGTATGTACTGTAACCAATAAACAATTTAGGGTTGTTTGTGTGTCCAGTGTCCTAACCAGAAGGAACGTTTTTTACCGCCACGTTATTAACAATTAGCAACCTGCTTAGCCACTAAGTGTGAACGTAAATTGTTCTTAAACCGTTCCAAAGACAACGACTTGAAAGAATCGGTGATTGGATTATAGCATTTTGTTACTTGATTTGAAAAAGATCGCTTAAAAGTTCGTGCCTATGACTCGGTGTGGACAAAAGGTGACAAAAACGGAGATTCAGGTTATGTACATCGGTTCTGAAAGTAATTTTATTGTAGAGATAAGCAGGTTGACGCGATGTTATGATTTTATGGAACAAGCATGCTGAATGAACCAGCCTTCTGTTTCCATATTAAGACATCCCGATGTCCCAAACGCCGGTGAGATATGGTCATGCCTCCTTACCCCCTACGTGAACCTCAGGCAGGCGTTCTGCAGCCGCTGAGTTCAGTTCTGATCCACTGAATCAATACAATGTCCGTAAAGAGCGTCACAATAGTCGAATCCGGGAAGAACCAACGCATTACACAAAAGCTTCTTAACGTTAAAGTTAAGAGAAGTTCTAGTGTTAAAAATGCTTTCAATTTTCGGTAAGCTGAACGAAGTTGAAAAGTAATGTGTTCTCTAAATCGTAATTTAGTGTCTATTATTACGCCTAGATTTCTAGCACTCACCAATAATGGTAAAGGATCGTGTTTTATTTTTATAATAAAATCATCAAGAGAAACTTTATATTTCTCCTTCTTTTTACCAAATAACATAACAGCAGACTTAGATGGGTTGATATATTATAAGTAATGATCCTCACAAATCTGAACAAGCCGCCCAAGTTGCAGGTCTATCGTCATGCGGCGGAAGAGTCGTCGACATACAGATGGTAATTCGCTGTCAGGGTATCAAAAAGGCAGCTAGTGTATATACTAAAAAGTAGGGGACCAAGAATTGATCCCTTTTTGTTGTAGAGCTTTGTTAAGCAGTTCCTTGTTCGACTATTGACGTGAGTAGAAGTATTTTTCAATCTTTTTTTGCCATTTTGTTATCCATTTTGTTTTAGTAAATTTAACATTTCTGATTTAATTTTATATAGCCAATAAAAGAAATTCATTTTGTAATAATTGTTAATATATTGTTGTGTGCACATTACAGATATAAGATCATTTATTATTTTTGTTCGGGAAGATACATTTTAGTTTAATTTTTCTCACTATTGTTTAAAGAGTTAATTTTTCCGTTTTTATTTTGCTGTTTTATTTTTAATTATCAATCACCTCGGTTGGGTGAGTGGAAGCTTTGTTCTTGCTTTTAGTTTTTCATTTTTGTAAATTTCTAGAAATTGTTCACGCTTAGTTTATTTTAATTTGTGAAACCACGTGGATTGAAATTGAAATATTTTGGATTATCTTCCTGAACAAACAAATTTTTTGTTTTGCATAGGAAATAGCATTGTCCTAGTTTCATTTAGATTCAAGTGCAGTTTTTATTCTAGGCCAGAACCTTCAGTTCACGGTTTTTTCTGCACAATTTGTAATTTTACCCATTTTAAAATAAATTTGATTGTTAATTAGCATCTTTGGGTTAAACATTCTGTTCTTTTATTTTTATATTAAACTTTTTTAATTTTTTTTGGGTAATTAAGAAAGTCTCACAATTTGCTTTTCGTGGTTAGATTCAAGTTTTAATTCGCGAGGGTAACTCTGATGTTAATTGTTCTTATGCGCCCTTTAAAATTATTTCCGTTGAGCTAGCTAATCTTATTTTCTTTTTCTTTGTTAAATTCATTTTGCAATATCATTTAATTCAAACAGTACACAGCATTACGTAATATAAAACAGTCAGCATAACAGAATGGTTTAAAGTGTCAAAGATCTTGGAAAAGTCTAACAATACCAGCAGTGTCAATTGATCAACATCTGAAGTACGAAGAATATCGTCTACAACTACGGCTTAAAAGGGCTGCCTCGCAACTGAAGTTTTCTCTAAATGTAGACTGAGTCTTCGGTAGGATAGAATGTATACTAATATAAAGCCACAATTGCTTCTCCACTACTTTTTTCCGAACTTTCGACATGACTCGCAAGATTCTTACCGGTCGAAGATCCTTCAACTGCGTACACTTCTTCAACAGTGGAAGAATATTAGTTTTCTTCCAACTATTGGGAAACGTACATGATGTGAGGCAGGAGTTAACAATATCAGTCACATAGGGCGTCAAAAATGGTAAGCAATAGCCAATTATCCTCGTATCAATCATATCAACCCCAGTCGTCCACAGCTTTATACCATTAAAAATTATTTATCTCTGCTTCGGTAACCAATTCAAAGTGAAACACATCAGTGATATTCTGCTTACAGTTAGTGTTGTAGTAATGTAGAAAAGCAGCGCTGGGAGACAAAGAAGGGTCCACACTAGATATGAAAAAGTTCTTGATATCGTCTACGCTAAATATGTTCAATGGTAAATTTTTCCCTTTTGGCTGACCTTTATACCTATTTAAATAATATTACCAACAGCCTGTGCTAATTAAACCTTTTCTTATATCTTCATTACTAATATTGTAATATTTAATTTACTATTACGGACTTATAAATTAGTTGCGTTTTCTGGTATTTATGCGACGTATAAAACTATATCGGGTTCTAAAAAATTAACATCTGGCCGTTTATGGGTAATATTTTACAAAAGTACTCCCACTATCAATTGACAAAACTGGCACTAATTCTGAGCTCAACATGTCAACTTTGGCGCTTTAAAATATTTAATTAACTGACCAATCTTATTGGGGTAACTTTTATTTAGTTGAAAACAGGAGCGTATTTTTATTAAGATATTAATGTTATTCTATTTATGGACATTTACAAATGTGATTAGCGTTAGATTGTAATCCCATTGTGTCATAAAAAAATTAGTGGAGTTTGCCAACATTCTATGTTGTTTGTTTTTAACATAATTTTAATATTTACAATGTTGCAAGCCATAATAATTTATGAATGATTTATCCATCATAACATAAATATTATTTCTCTTTTCAAGGAGTTGAAACTTCTTTTATTATTTAAGTATTAACACGTTTTATGCATCCTAACGTGATTTGCTACTTAAAATATTTCTTAAAAGGTCAAGATAGCGTATATATTTACACATATTGATTGTTTTTATTACCCCTGCCCATTAGTGAACACTGAAAACATTTTATGACAAAATGAAAATTATTTAAACAGAGCTCATGTAGATAACGAAATCATTATGATTTCACTTAGAAACTTAATATACAAACATTAAGTTACTGACATTAAACTTTATATTAATTGTATTTATATTTCCACCTTTGCCTTACGGAATCATTGGGAAGATTTGATGTTTAGCATTCGGTCAGAACATATTCTATATGAGATCAATTGATACTTAGTAATGATGACGATGATGATGCTAATTTTTCTACTTTCGCTTAGGTTGTGACCTCTGTTTACACATCTGTTAGATGTATACTAATATAGTGCTGAATAATTGTTAAGCAAACACTTAGCCGATACTCCACGTTTGTATTAGTATGAAAGAAAGCGAATTTGTTCTATTTTGTGAATATTTTAATAAGCGGCTGCCATGGAAAGATATGCGAAATGTTGATGAAAAAATGACTTAAATAAAAGTACAAATAAAAATGCATTATATGCCTACACCTATATGTAGATACTTTAGAATATTGTTAGTCAAATGGAATGGAATACAGAATATAGAACACTTTATTTATTTCACGGTACAATATGTATGAAACATATCAAAAGAAAGGAATAAATTCTATACACGAATGTGGATATCAATATGTGATAGACACGGAAAAAATGTGAATGCGAATGGGTGTAATGAGTTTTGTTTACTCAAAAAATACACTGAAAAACCAATTTGTTTGACAGTACCAAAATTTGGTTATGGTTATTAAATAGTAGAGTGAAATATAGGTAAACAAATATTTGTTTATCTGAATCAAATTATCTGGTCCTCATATTTTGGTTAAATCTATAACATATATTGTTAGCATAACTAAATGAAATATTTCAATGATATAAACCGTATGGTCTCATACAACATACTATAACCAAAATTTTATTCAAAATAATCAAATCATTTCAGTTAATTCAAATAATTAATTAAATTATAATTAAATTATTATGCTTAAATTCATCAAATTTAAAATTCCATTTTAATGAATATTTATTTGAATGAGCTATAATCCTTATTTTTGATTTAATAAAGCACTTGCTTGACTGTAGAATATGGTGGACAAACGGTTGATATGTAAACCCAAGCGATGCCCAAGCGTTTACTCGCGTATTGGGATTTGATCACAAGAATCGTAGAATGCAGTGAAGGGAGTCGCTCTTTCAATGATCACGGCACATATTAGATGTTTATCTGATAAATATACCAGATACCATGTTATAATCGTATGTATGCTACTTTTTGTACCAATTATGTTCTTTTACTGCAATGAAATAGGAGAAGTCCCATGCATCTATGCAACAATTTTTGTGTAACACATAGTGGTGGGCACTATCGGTATTTTCAACTATCGATAGTACTATCGATAGTCGGACCAACTATCGATAGTTATCGATAGTCGACTATCGATAGTTGATCATCGATAACTATCGATAGTTGATTATCGATAGTTGACTATCGATAACTATCGATAGTTGACTATCGATAACTATCGATAGTTGACTATCGATAATTATGGATATCTATCGATAGTTTCAACAGTCAACTAGCAATACTTACAACTGTCGTTAGTCGTCATCGATAATGCCCACCACTCTACTCAACTAATATGTCCTCAGAAACACATTTTGTTTTGTTTCTTGTTATTTATTGTTTGTGTTTTTTTTAGTCCAGACTAATAAGAACTTTAACACTAGTGTTTCATGGTTTCATCAATACCTGTTACTATAGATATTACAAAAGAAAGAATTAGTTCCACTCAATGAATAATTGATGATTGATAATACAAACGTTTTTAACTAACAAGACAATACATAAATAAAGCCTTTAAGCTACTCAGAAAGGGAAAATAAATGGCACTATACTTGTTGTGTTTATATTGAATTTGAGCATCTCTCTGCGTTATAAACTTTATATATAAATATAATACTGGTGGGTATTATCGATATTTCCAACAGTTATCGATAGTCCACTATCGATAGTTAACGATAGTCGGCTATCGATAGTTATCGATAGTCAACTATCGATAGTTATCGATAGTCAATTATCGATAGTCGAAACTATCGATAGTTATCGATAGTCAAAACTATCGATAGTTATCGATAGTCACTATCGATAGTACCCACCACTAGTAACACACATTGTGTATTTGCTATACTATCTGGGAAGAAAACTGCTATATGATATTGAGCAGGATGTTTTTGATCGATACTACGAGAAAAATATATCGCTAATTTAACCAAAAGTATGTGTTACAGCGATTTAATGAAGTTGTTCTCAGCAATTAGGTATAAGTATATTAGAGAGCGTTGAACAGCCAAACTATTTCGTTGAAACAAAAAAGTGATAATGTAGTTACAGTTCTTTACGAAATAATTTAGTTGAGATGATTAAACTTTTTCACTAAATATTTTTGTTGTTGCGCAATTGGGTTTAAGCTTAAGTTTATTTGCTATAACGAAGCATCTTGTTCAATTAACTAAGTTTTTCTTGACAAAATATGTTTTGTTGCCGCAAATAAATCGTTTTTTTTCTGGTGTAGGTTTGTGGTTTCTTATATTTTTTTGCTCAGAAGTAAAAGGAGTAAAATAAGTCAACCAGAATTTGGTTGGTTTGCTGTTTATTCGAGCATTGATGTCACCAGAAATTTTACCTCAATTGTTATTATCGTTGTAGTTAGAAATGTTTTATTTACTAATTTATTATAAGTCAAAATTTATTTGCTTTACATACAATTTCTGTTTTATTATAATCACAAATGAAGTGGATTCCATATATATTAATAGATAATAATAGTTTTTAAGGAATGCTAATATTTATAATGTTTCTATTAATTTATTAAATTATTAATATATCTAATAGAAATTGTTTATTGTTTACAATATGGAGGACTTTTGCAAAAGATTTGTGGTATGTGTATTTTTTTTTTTTTTTAGGAATAAAAGAAGTTAAGAAAATAGTTGAGTGGTTCGCTTAGGCACCGGAATAGGAAATATGTTTGCTATAATGCTTAATTTGAAAGAAAAAAATGTCTACCGATAGATGTCCGAATTTACAACATATGTGAACCTAATAGCAATACGACTTTTGCAAAAATAACTTTTCTTCAAAGAAAATTACAGTACTTTGTTTGTAGTAACAATAATTTCGTTTGTAGTTCTATCTTTCCTATAAAAATAGTTTCCCACCTTGAGATATTCAAAATCCTTTTACCCAATCAGCTTTAAAATATTTCTTAATTTTTTATTTTTTTATTTTTACTTCAAACGTTAGCAAATAGCACAAACTTAAAAAAAATGTAAAGAAAGAAAATAAATAGTTTACATGTTGCACATCCGTTTGCGCAGTCCTTTTTGGAATAGTTTAAAATATTGAGTGATTTTTTATTAATTTTACTTATATTGATTTACGTAAACTATATGAATTATGATTATTCTTTCTTTAATTTTGTTATAATGCGCTGGCATCTTAGTTTCGTTTTTTTTTCAAAGCAGAAAATGCAGGTGAATGTATATAGCCCAACACAATATATTCAGAAATGTGTGGTATTTCCTAGTCGAAAAGCTATAATTTGAATTTGATAATAATTACAGTAGGTGTTTGTAGATCTATTACGAAAGCAAGTATTCGCGCATAATTAATGTGATGGCATTTCAAAATGACAGCCTTTGGTAGTAGACTGCTACTTACGTTATACGAATTATATTATATTGATTTCGCAGTAGCATTGGATTTTGTGAATGTATTTTAATTAATTTTTCATTTCAGGAGTGCGCTTTTATAATAATAGACTTTGGAGATGTGCATAATGAAATAAATTTAAAAATCAGCCAGGTAGTAATATATAAATAATGAAGAAAAAGGAAAAATACCAACAATAATTACAGTGAATATGCCTTATATATTTACAACAACCAAGCTTTTAAGGTTAATTTATTTACATTATGTTGCTTCCAGTTATTAGAAAGGTGGTTATAACTTTTTATTCCGAGGATATCCGTTAGGTTTAAGTTGTACATCGTCATGTGTATTTCATAGGGACTTTCACCCTATCCGAAATACTAAAGGTTCCAATATATTATTCTCATGAATTAGCTACCTGTTACAATTAATAAAGAGAACAATAAGAAATAAAGTTAATTGTAATTATAATACCACAGAAAATCCAATACCCATCAACGCAGGATCAACAACTCAATATGTTAGAATTCTTTACGTTTCCAGTTTAACAGAAAAAAATAATAAAGTATTAAACCCTTACAACATAAAAGTAACACATGGAAACCATAATAATTTATACTTTTGTTTTTCCAAATTAAAAGACACCGTTTCCAAACTTCAACAAAGTCATATAGTTTATAAAATCCCTTGTAATTTTTGCAATAGATTATACAGTGAGGTCGTAAATTGTGCCCCTCCCCCTTCATACATTTTGAACGGAATGAGATAGCGCAATGAAACAAAACAAGGTGAAATTAGAGACAATTTGTATTTTTTGCCTATATAGATACGCACATGGCTTCTGATGTAAAACAGAGGCGTAGCTGTCTTTGAAATTTTAAATGGAAAGTAATTTCACATAGAAGCTCATTTGGAAGATATTTCTATTACTTTTATGGCAATGTAAACAGTTTTACGATTTTCAAAATTTGTATCAACTTATCCAAGATTAATTATTGGGTACCTACGTTACTTTTTTCGATAATTCTTGTATTCATATTACTTAGGAAGTGTAAGATTGCTGTAAAATATGACGTTTTTGCAAAATTTAGCAAAGGTGAATATGAGGGTTATAGAAAAAAGTAACGTAGATACCCCAATAATTAATCTTGGATTAAGTTGGTAAAAATTTTGAAAATCATAAAACTGTTTGCATTGCCATAAAAGTAATAGAAATATCTTTCAAATGAGCTTCTATGTGAAATTACTTTCCATTTAAAATTTTAAAGACAACTACGCCCTCTATTTTACATCAGAAGCCACGTACGTATCTCTATAGTTAAAAAATTACATGTTGTTTCTAATTTCACCTTGTTTTTGTTTCATTGCTCTATTTCATTCCGTTCAAAAGTTGTGAAGGGGGCCCACAATTTACGACCTCACTGTTTGTAGGACCGATATCACAACATTTAAACAACAGAATATGAGGTCATAAACATAAAATGCGACATTGTATTTTTTGGCCAAAATTTTTGATAATCAAATCAAACTCCTGAGTTGTTGGCCCATGTTTTAATTCTCAGTGATACATATTCTTTTTTATTTTTGCTTTACGTTTCGATGACTACTAGACCAACTGGGCTGAATAAAGAAATTGGGTGATGGGTAACGGAACATTTAGAAACACAAACAGATATTAGACAAAATTAGATATCAAACTTTTATTATTTAGGTGACAATAGGTTTTACAATAGTTTCGAAACAAAAAAATTGATTATATAGAAAATTAATTTAATAGATACCTTCTAAAACTTTAATTCATCATTGAAATTGAAAATAATAACACTATTGACTTTCTTGACATAAAGCTAATCAAAAACAAACGCATTCTAACATAATCGTATGATAAACCAACAGCTTCAGGGAGATGCGTTAATTTTTAATTCCATCCAATCTATATGTCAAAATAAAAAGCGTAGTCATGGCATTAACTGATAGTGTTATTAAACTACTCCTATCTAAACAATTAAAAGCTGCTTCCTCAAGATAAAATTTTATTATTTATTCTTATCGATGTTATTATGTAATATGTTATTCAAATAAAGTTAATTCTTGGTAGTAAATATCATTTTAGTAGTGGGTTAGTGTACTACTACTTAGTAGCTACTAACACCGTGCTAATTACTTATACGGCGTATTGATAGTGGTTGATTTGGTAGATCCTAACGGGAGTTTGTGTTGTTCATGATTTTTGTTGAATAATAAAATAATAAAATAGTTACTGAATCAATCATTAACGGGTAAGAAAGCATATTTATCAGAAGTTGTAGTCTACCTTAAAGTAGCGTTCAGAAATGGAAAATTTGATTCAATTCAATAATATTCAACAAGAAGTAGGGGAAGTAGAAGAGGATCATCATGTGAGTTATCACAATTGACAGGTTTATTTAGAAAGGTGAATATATAATGAGAAAAGAAGTGGCACATCTTATAATTGATTTAATAAGTTTCTTTAATGCTAGCCAACATGAGTTTGGTGATACAGGTAAAATAAAAGACAATTTTTAGCAGGGATGAAAAGTACAATTTCCTCCCTCAGATAAAGGAGCAAAGTAGTCACTTTCTTCCCTGCTGAAAAAAAAATATACTTTGCCCGGCAACAGTATATTGAAGGATATTTTAATTACATTAATTTGAACATATATTTACATATATTAATAGAGACAGTGGTAATTGTTTGTTTCATTACATAATTATGATTTTTTTGAAGTTATATTTTCACTTCGTCTCTCTTTCAGTAATCTTATTCTTTCTGCATGGTATTCTTTCTTATTTTTTGTTCGTTTGTAGACTTTCTCCTTCATCTATTTTGGGATTTTCGCCGTTTTTTTAAATATATCCACATTTATTGGATTACAAATACTAATTTAAACTTACATAGGCGTATTTATCCTATAGTATTTGTTGCTATATTGTTCACTGACGCAATCTAAATTATTACGAACAAGCGCGCAATTTGTAACTACATGTTCACAGGCGGTAAATCAATTTGCGCACTACCAAAAAGTGAGTTAGTTACTAAGCTTAGTTGGCAAAATTGTCTTTTAATACCGTTTTTATTAGTAAATTGTAAGTACCTGCATAGTGGTTACTATCGTTCTTACACTCCGACTTTTAATCTATAAGTATGTGCACGAGTTAACTTTAAAGTGACTCAACAAGTAAGAATGACGTAACAATTACTATTTATTAACAATTACTACTAACACCATAGAGTAATAAACCTTAAAGTAATTTATTTGGTGGCCACGACCTAAGTGCAACTACAGATACGTCGTTTAAGTAGATATCTCTTCAAAGTTGGTAATTTTAATGCAAATTCCCTAACATTGACTATAATAAAGTAGTTGTGTCTATCTCAGTGGTATCTAATCACAACTAAATGTGCTACTTGGGTGTAGTGTGCTATTTACTAAATCTGTAAGAGTAAAGTAGTAAAGTAAGAGTAAATGTACCTATTGGTGAATATATGCCATCAGAAGATCAAATCATCAAATTATAAGTTAAAAACTTTATTTTAATTTTCTCTTCCCTTCGTATTTATGTATTATATTTATTTACTAATAAATATCTTTTGAATAATGCTAAAATATTTTTGGGAGAATATATTGACATACTAAGGTACAACATTATTTTTAATATTACTTCGTCCGAGTTTTATTAGCAATCGTGCAATTTTCTTAACATTGAAATATGAAAAAAAAATCATGACAAAAATATATCGATATTTACCAATTTTTATGTTGTTTGCTATACAGTGTGAGTTTTTTATCTTGAGACAACGGAATATCTCTAAAACACTGCATCAAATCAAAAAAAGATCTTAATAAGATTTGTTGTAATGTAGGGGGCTCACTGAATGATCCCCCACCTCACTCCAATCGAGTACGGCACCATTCATTGAGCCTCCTACATTATAACAAACCTTATTAAGATCTTTTTTTGATTTGATGCAGTGTTTTAGAGATATTCCGTTGTCTCAAGATAAAAAACTCACCCTGTATATCGAAAAATCAACATCTGAAAAAATTTGCCATCCGTACTTGCATAAGCATCCAGAGGTTAACGCTATAAATATAAATTTCTTGTGCTAGAGGGTTAGATAATAGAGTGCAGATAGGCTCCATAACAGACTAAAATCCGAGTGCACCATTCTTTCACATACTTACTAGATATACGGTAAACACTTTCACTATGTGAACAAAATATTATATGACGAATTGCTTTACTAATAAATTATTAACAATTGTGTTTAAATGACAGAGATACTTAGACTCCTAGGTACCAATCAAAATGGTTGTAGCCAATAGTGATTGTATCTAATAAACCTAAAATGGATCTTCGTAAATAAATTTACTTTTGCCTGGTATACTTTCCTTTGACCTATGACTTTCTATAATTTTAAAAATACGCAGCCTGCAGCCTCTGAACCATATCGCACATAAAAATACAATGTATGATGCTTTAAATCTTCATTCCAATGCCCGATTCTATTTCCTCTTTTCTTCACTTTAGTCTATGAGGACAGGTGAATATATCCAATGTTTTTAATTTAATAAAATTGTAAAGTAGTGTCAGATAAATGAAAGAAGGCACGTCTATTAAATTAAGCTTCATTTCGCTAGAGTGCAGGATTTACGTTGTATCATAATAGGTCTTGCTCAGTATCGGATATTTTACAACCCGGGAGAAACCAGCGATAACAAACGGATTCGTGGATATTTTAAACGAACTTGACACACATTATGTAATTACAAATTTCGCTACGTACATATATGGTTTCAACATAAATGCAATTAAATAAATGATTTAATTTTAAGCTTGCTTTTATCTCTAATTATATTCGAATTACTGTCCTTGACCTATCGGGAATAATAACTCATCGTTTTATTGATTGCGCTTCTGCTATTTTCTTAGGAACATAACATTTATGAATACCTTCTTAAATTACCAAGGAGTAATTGTCTACATGGCCATTCACCTCAGTTGAAGCTAACAATCCAAATACACATAACAAATAAATTGCAATTAAACAATGAAGTTTATGCTCGATTATTTTAATGAACGACTAAATTTTAATAATAAACTTTTATTCCTTTGCCTGATGGAAAAACAGTGAAAGTACATATATATCTTGCGGCTTTTGTTTGCTCTATACACGTTTACCGTTTTATCTTAGGTATCTTAAAGATGAATGAATAATTGAAAAGAACAGATTTCGTTTTCTAAAACTTTTCCAAAAAGAAATAGATTTGCAACCTGAAAATACAGCGTTTACAAAAACATTCAAATTACAACAGCTCCAATGTCTTCATTATCAAGATGCTTAACACTTTAATATGTATTACACGTCATACTTCGATGGTTAGTTGGACGAAACCACAGCAATTAGCGCTACTGACTCAAACAGTTCAATGAACAAGAATAAAAACAAATTGCATTTGTGAAAATCACAATGCACAATATGGTTTTCTTACATTTAACCTTGAAATATAATTTGTGATTAATTTAGATGCAATATAAAGCACATGGAGGGGCGTATATTGTTGTAGTTTACTCTAGGTAATATAATAAAATAACAAATTTTAATTTTCCTTGAAGGAATCTCTAAACTACCTAGAAGTTTAAATAAATGTTTATTTTGGTTTATTTTTTGTTTATACTTATTATTAACGTAATAGAGGCTAAAATATCTTGTTAAAATACAGTTTATTATACAGGATTAGTAATTTGATCTGATTTCTGGTTAAATTATGCGTTCTATTAAAAAATAACCTTAAGAAAAGTTTTTGTGGTATTTTTATTCTACTCTGTGACATACGATAATTTTTTTAAATGGATCACCTCATATCTTTTCATATTTTCGGATAGGCACTTTTTCAAGAATTAATGATATAAACTTGGTGGGTACGCGGCTTGAGATATTAAAATAGAGAGAATCTTTGAGAGGTATAACTGTAAAGTCATAAATTATTTAATGAACATTTTGCCGTCTTTAGAAATAATAGTTATTAACTTCTTTATTTTCCAAGTAGTGTATATCCAGATCGATTGAAACTTAACAAAATCACTCCTGTTTATAAAAAAGGTAACAAACACGACCCAAAAAACTATAGCCTATATCTCTGCCATCAGCATTTTCGAAAGTGTTTGAGAAAATTATCAACAAGAGGTTAACCGATTATTTAATGAAGAATAACTTAATCTTGCCTTCACAGTTCGGTTTTGTTGGTGGAAAGAATACATCCTGTGCGATACAGCATGCTTTAAAAGTGTTTATGAGGGTTTGGATAGGAGTCTGGTTACTGGTGTTTTCTTTGACCTGTCAAAAGCTTTCGATGTCGTAAATCATTCGTTACTACTAGAAAAATTAAAATCATTTGAGATCTATATAATTTTTTTTAATTTTTATTTTGCATATGTGGAGTCTCGTCTTCGGTATGGACTTATTTTTTGGGGTGCAAGAAAGATATTTCTCTTCAAAAAAAAAAATTCGTTGTATGTCGTCGTTTGTTTTTTGCCGTTTACTGTTTGAACAACTTGGTATTCTGCCATTAGCCTCCTTGTACATATATGAAATATTAGTGTTTTTAAAAAATTATGAACATGATTTTAAAAGGAACTCAGACATTTACAAAAACATACAGCGTGCAGCAGAGATAATAAAAGTGTACCATTGCACAATACAGCGGCTTTCGAATTATGTCCTGAATATAAAGGAATCATGCTATATAATAAATTACCAAAAACTATAAAAACTGCAACCCGTTTTCCTGAGTTCAAATTTAAATTAAAACAATATCTAAGCGCTCATAACTTTTATAATATTCAGGAATATTTAGATTTTCAATCCTAAAATATGCTTACATTTAAATATTTACTTTTTTTCTATCTATTGTATTGTATTGACAATGTCCATGTTCTGTCTTAGAGCTATGAGAATATATTATTATTATTATTATTATTATTATTATTATTATTATTATTATTATTATTATTGTAAATACAAAAATATAATGCCTGTTCTATCTTGGCACACACCAAATGTTGTTAATAAATAAATGTTTTAATACAGTCGTTATTCACGATTGAGAAATCAATTTTAAAAACTAGTTACGATTTTTGTTTAAAGGCGATCAATCGCTACATCCAAAACCGGTTTCACATAAATCGGGTTTCGATTCGCAGCACTAGTTTCACTGTATTCGAGCGTGCGCGTCACTTGTTACAACAAACATGTTATTAAACCCTATTCACTCCTTCCAAATTTTACAATTACTTTACTAAAATCACCTGCGCTTCTAAAAAAAAATCCATTTTTCCAGTGGGTAACTAGGTTCTACCTCTTGTTTCTACAGAATCATCACTATGATCATCAAGAAAATAATTTACAAGCCACTCTACATTTCCTCTGTTGTTTTTCGCTTTATATGCTTCGGAGACTAGTAAATGCTTCGTTAGTGTAGTGCAAACTTCAGAAATGTTGTACATGCTTGAAACATTAGCATTTACTACGTTTTATGCATACCACCCATTATTTCATTAGTAATTTGACATAACAATACAATGAAAAACTTTAAAACTATTAACAACCAAGCCAATATTCCACCATATCTATTTAACAAGAAAGATAATTCTATGATGGCTACGAAAAATATTAACCAAGAATTAACTACCATATTTATACATATTCAGGTATATATTTGCATATTGCAAAGTGATGTTTATGACTACCACCAACGTGCAGCCTGTTCGCAATGACATTAAGCACTATCAGCTTGTAAAATATCTTAGAATCTTAGCTGAATAAACTGTAAAGGTCAGTAAGACCATTTTTAAGAAAACAGGATGTAAATTTGGCGATATTCCAAAACATGCTTCACTCAATTGGTTTGTTTCTAATGTTATATCTGAGCTCAATATGGCTCCTTATGTTCCGAAAAGGAGGTGTTACGTACAACGAAAGTTTTATGATTGACTCGGGCGAATACAGTGTTTGTAGTTGCATTCTAAACAGTGACGACAAAATCACAAAAACTACGAAAGTGGAAATATAGATTGCGACGTTTCAGAGAAATAAAGGCCTGCCATAGAAGTAATCACGTAAATAATTACGATCGCATAGACGAGAGTCACGTTTGAATTTTTTTTATTGTTAGCGAGAAAATGTTTGGTAATTTAACCAAATCTGTGTTGTTTCTAGCTATGACGTAATCATTTATTGTTTCTTTTAATAGCATGGGTTTTTTCCAATAGAAATATATTTTGAACATTTGTCCAGTATATTGGTGGTTCAATTTTCTGACATTTACAAATTAGAGGGCGTACTCTGAAAAAATGTGCTAAGCAGACGATGATTACTTTTAAGAAAAATCATTTAACATCTAAGGTGGAAGTAATAAAAATCTTTGGATTTGCTTGGAATGCCATCCGCTAAGATTTTAGCATCAACTCTACTACCATTGCAAATACAAAAAAAAAATGGTTTAAATGAAAGTTGCACTATTATACTTTTAGTGAATAAAAAAATGAGTACTATCAGAATTGCATATAGATGTCGTGACAAGCAAAACCTAGTTTTGATTTTTTGATAGAACATTCTTATATTTTTATGCTTTTGGATAAACCTTTATCTTCTGATTTCAAATATATCGTGAGACTATTTTAGATAATCATCAGAGGAAAGCATGGTTCAGATTTTTGGGCAAAAAACATATTTGCAGGCGACCGCATTACTATTCAGTTTGATATAAACATTTTATTCGCTACAAAAAAAAATATGAGTGTAAAGCAAGCAAATAGAAAAAAATTATTGTCAACACGTAGATTAGATAATAAGAAGTCAAATAATAGCAAAATTGTCAAAAGAAATAATTTTATCGCTCGCTAATGTATTTCCGCTGCACGTGTTCATCGTTCAAACAAGCATTTTTTTTCTTCACAGTACTAAAACTAGGGTAGAGACGACACTCAGGTTGGTTAAAAGAGCCCATGATAATACATTGATTAAGACTTAATACGATGTACTAGATATACATCATGGTGATCAAACCGATGATCAATTATGCATTTCTATCTCTGGTGTGGTTCACAAAGATGGAGAAGCAACAGGTATAACTTATGTACCTAAGCAAAATACAGAGGTTTTCGTCTTTAGGAATAGCAGGAGCAATGAGGACGACACCTACAGCAGCCATGGAATGCTTTCTTTCTATTTGGTGATAATGGGGGAAGCAAGAATGGAGCATCTCAGATTGCAAGAACGATCAAGTGACAGATATGCAGGATTGGGAGACACAATAATACTGTCATTCATATGGAAGGCAACCTTTTGGGAATGAGATCAGACCACATGATTTCGACATATCCTTTTAATAAAAAATTCGAAGTGAAAATTACGGATTGGATAAGCTGAAATCAATCCAACCACGGAAACAGATTCGGAGAATTGATCTGGTTTACAGTCGAATAAAAAATCGGAAACTGGACCGGCGCTGGTACCTACAGTAAGATGGGAAACACAATCAACACTCTTCCTCCAGCAAAATATGCAGACAACCACTAGTAAACGCTAAAATACAATCAAAACTAGTTTGGGAATGTATTTAGGAACTGAATACCCTAACAGGCGGCAAAGAACTCACTTTACTGTTGATATCCGGACATTCGGCGATGGAAGGAAATGAAAGAGTTGGGAACAACACTGCAGCTAGAAAACTTGTTTAATTAATGGAATAACTCATTTCATATTTTATTATAGAAAATTAGGGAAGAAGTTTATTAATTGCTACAGGGGGCGTTAGAAGAAGCATCTCTACAAGACATCGAACATTGAAAATTATTATTTGGACCTATTTTTTTTTTTTTTTTTGTAATATCAAATTAACTTCGAAAACATATTTGGAAACAATTGTTTCACAAGTAGATGACTTATTGCAAAGCTTCTCAACAAACCAATTAGATTTGGCAAGATGGAGCAGCACCGCACAATGTTTTAACGGTTTAAGAACATTTTAACAGTCCAGTTCCTGTTGGGATTAGTAATACTCAGACTATTCAATGGCCACGTAACAACCTCGACTTGACGCCACTAGATTGTGTCTTACGGGGCTTTTTAAAAGGAAAGTGAATTTTAATTCAAATGTAAGTACTAACATTATTAGTGAGAAAATTCAAAAATGAATTGATAATTTACACGAAAGAAATAATAATTGTCTTTCTAATAGTATACGAGGCTCAAGAAAACGGCATCAGTTACGCACAGGCAGCAATGGAGGTCAGTTTGAGCTGTTGCTTTAAATTTAAAATGATAGTTGATAACTTTTTGTCAAATGCAGTTTTGCATCTATTTTGTTTTACTAATTACACTTTTTTAGAACGTATAACTTGCTAATTATGTAAAACAACCTTATATAATATTATACAGGATGTAACAAACATGAGAGTAAAGTTTCATTAAGGCGATAACTATACGACATCTTAAGTACAAATTTGCTGAGAGATGATTCTATCATTAAGAACAAAAAATTAAAAATTAACGCTCAAACATTATTTAGTCCGCGTCTGATGCAAGGGAACGTAACGTTAAATACCGGCTAAATGCGGTGAATATTATGCATGAATACACAGGCGTTACATCACTAAAAATATTATTTCAATCGTATGCCAATATGTATATAAAGTTCAGTAAGGCTTTCATAGTTCTGCTTTTTTGTAAAATAAACATTTCCTTATTTCTCAAGGGCATTTTAGAAAGTAATACTGTTTTTCCTTAAATATATTGATAAGGAATTTCTCCGGATATACGAATTCAGTACTTGTAAAAAAAGGTAAATATTTTAGTTTTGCTGGATCAGGCGTCAGGTTATTAACCCAATTAAATCTAACGTCCTTTTAAAATGACAGAAGATTTTTGTACACTTGACACTTTGTTTGACGTTTATATAAATAGATAGCACTACTGTCAGTGTGTTTATAAGTCTGTCGATAATGTTGCCTTATAGGTTAGAATCAATCTGAAATAGTTTTCTACATTTTTGACACTCCTTTGCAAGCCGGTGTTTTTTGTTTTTTTTTGCAATGGGCAATTGGAGGTAAGTGTTTTGTAATTTATCTTCGACTGTGATCGCAGCAGCGTGGTGCATTGTTTTGTCATAGAATTGAGCTAGGATTTTATATAAAGTTATTTCACTCCATGCTAAAGCACACGTTGAGGTCAAAATTCAGATATCCTTTTAAAAGGAGAGTAGGTCTTTCTACTCCTTTTCCTGTGCAGTTGCTGGAAGAGGCCATTGTCATTGGCTGAACTTACAGAAGCGCTAGAAAATGACGATACCATAGAAGTACCAAAATAGTAATTTTTCCCCCAGTAAATGCAAATGATTGCGTTACTGACGAAGATTCTGGCGACGATGACAACGTAATTATTGATAACTGATCAGGTTCCCAATTGAGGACAGAGTCTGAAATCATAGAAAGTAATCCTGATGATCAATGACGAACTCCCGCTCGCAAGATTTGTGGTTTGGGATCCAAAGAGGTTCAAAGAATTCAAGTATTCAAAAGAAGATTTGCAATCGAATGGTCTTCGGTACAAACAGCGAAAAATCAGCAACCACCTGCATCCTTGTTCAAGCAATTTTTCTGACGATGAAGTATTGAACAAATTATGCATTTTTTTCAATAATTACGCCCTACAAAATAATCGCTCAGAGACATACGAAAAATGAAATCATCTGTTCCATAGGCGTCTTACTGGTAAGCGGCTACTGTTCGGCTTCTAGCCACAAAATGTATTGGAAAAATGCAGATGACTTACAAAATAAGTTCGTTTCTGAAGCCATATCAAGAAATCGCTTTCAATATATAATGACTAACATTCTTTGCTGTGACAATACCCAACTTGATAAAAACGACAGATTTGCAAAAATGAGACCATTATTTGATTCTCTGAATAAAAAGTTTTTTGAATATGCTCCACTGGAAGAAAATCACAGTGGCGCCGAAGCTATGGCTCCCTATTTCGGGCGTCACGGCTGTAAGCAGTTCATCCGCGGGAAAGCTATTCGATGGGGCCACAAACTTTGGGTGGGAGCAACAAGACTTGGATATATTGTTTACTTCGATCCATATCAAGGCTCTTCTTTCAAACTGCCTCAACAATATTGTCATTTCGGACTGGGTTCAGCCGTCATACTTCAATACGCAGATGTTTCGCAGAAAATGCCATTTGGCCCTTTTCACTTGTTCTTTGACAATTATTTTACTTCGCTGTCGCTTCTCAAAGAACTAAAAATACGAAATATACGAGGTACGGGAACTATCAGGGAAAATAGAATTCTTCGAAGTCCACTAAAAGAATCAAAAGAATTGAAGAAAACAAAAACAGGAAATTATGATTACGCTTTAGCAGACGACGAACTCGTCATATGCAGATGGAATGACAACGTTAGCGTCTAATGCTGCATCAGTTTTCCCCATGAACAAAACTAAAAGATTTTTCCAGGCTGAGAAAAAATACATTCTGGTCGACCAACCTTCAATTGTAAAACTCTATAATGAAAACATGGAGAAGTAGACAGAAGTGACCAGAATATTGAGCAGTACCGAATAACTATTCGCGGAAAGAAGTGGTATTTTCCATTGTTAGCTCATTCGATTGATATGACGGTACAGAATGCTTGGCATCTGCATAAGGTAAACTCAGGAACACTTGATCAACAATCTTTTCAAAGATCTATCGCCACTGAGCTACTGGAAACACACAAAAGAACCACGAAACGGGGACCATCTAAATCTTCTAATAATCTCATGAACATTCCGTTACGGATAAATTGCTCATCTTATCATTTATAGAGAAAATCAATTGAGATGTGCTCTCTGTTACAATAAAGTTAGTTTCACTTGCAACAAATGTAAAATAGGTCTTCACCCTAAATATTGTTTTTTTAATTATCATACGCCAGAGTAGATCTACAAATTGATAAACTGTTCTTTGTAAATTTTACGTTTATATCTGGTATCCTATAAACCTACCGTCCTTTTAAAAAGACATGTGGGCAATCTAGATTTCCCAGATTTTTTTTAGTATTTTTTCTAGGTTCAAGAAGGTTAGATAAATAAATCCTGAAAAAATTGTTAGCAAAATTAAAAATAGATAGTTTCAGGTTTAAATGGGTTAATAAACTTTACCATATATTGCCGTAGATTTATTTAATTAAATGATGTATTACGAATTGAATTTAATTATACTGAGATAAATGTTGATACTGAACACGTTATTATGCGGTGTATTAATTAATTTCATTTGTGTTTTCTCTCGTTTCTTCTGTAAGTTAGTACGAAATCCATGAAGTCATGCAAACTACCACGATGCATTTTTATACGAAGACATACGACGATCCATACTATACTAACAGCCGTATGATATACTCGGCGCGTTCGAGACAGCATTTACGTTGGCCACAGATGCGGCTCGTGCATGCGTCATCGAAGAGGCTATACTACAGATCGAATTTCTTCGTATAACTTCGTAACTACCTTTGTAACATAGTATCTTCCACACTATATTATACGAAAAACTTGAATCATATCAACTCCTGCGCATTAAGATTTCTTGATTTAGTTACCCTTATATGTTACACCTTATATATTCTGAATTGGAAACCAAAGGCCTATGTAGGAATAAATGTATGTCCGTCCAATTGAAACATGCAAACATATTTATGTTTTGTTCGCTCTACATACGATTTTGATAGTTTTATAAAAATATGTAGCAATAAAGGCTTTAAATAAACAAAAAATATTGGAACATAATTTTTTTTAATAAGAAACGTTTCCATAGTTAAAATTATCTTCATCAGTCGTGGAAGGGTATTAATTATAAATTTAATGGGTAATGATTATAAAATCAATTTAATTCAATCATAGCTCCTTAAAATTGGCTTGTTCTTTTTGTTCGTATGTTTTTTTCTTTTCAGTTTTAAATAATAATTTACTAAAAAAAAGACATTATACGAACAAAAAACAATAGGTAAATTTTAAAGAGGATGTAATAAAAACAAATTTTAAAATTAAGTTCATTATACTTATAATAACTTGTAATTATTACATCTGTAGAAGAGATAAAGATAATTGTATTTATCAAAACGTTTCCAATTAAAAATTAAAAAGCCTTTATTACCATGAATTTTGTAAAATTATTAACATTAAGGCTACTAAGAAAATAAAGAAACAATTCTGACACTTCTCTACGTTTTAATCGACAGGAGTCGATGATTGTTAAATTTTTAACGGTACCCACTTTAAGAAATTGCAAAAAGTGCTATTACCCTCGTTTCGATTTTAAAGTTGTTGCAAGAAATAATCATCGTAGAGTCGAGGTATTTGTTTCTTCAGAAAAGAGTGTGTGCCGTCATCGCACTCGAAAAAAAATTCAAAAGAATTTAATTTTGCCCTAAAAAAGACCAATGCCATTAAAAAAAAAGAAAAATCATAATGCTACGGTTTATATTTTTTAGCCAACTAGACTGTAAATACAAAATTGATGCGTTTCAATTAATAATGAAGTTGTAAATATTGTACATTACTTTATCGACACCCTGTATACATAAATAGTATAGAGTCTAATTTGGCCATCTCATGTAATTTATCAATGCGGTCCTACTTCTAAATACGGTACTGGTTCACACTTTTCATTTGCGTTATTAACATAACGGTGGATGCACCCGACACTATGCGCACTGAACAAGCTAATAACATTAAAATGAAAAACGCATACTGACTTTATCCCTGTTTAATCATTATTTCATGCTCATTAATGTTAAAATCACAAATAATTTCCGTGAATCAACTCTTTGTACAACAAATATTGACACTTTCTTTACTTTTAATTCCGAAAAATGAAACCGATTTCTATTGTTGCGCCAAACAATACACCTCTTCACCGCACAAACCGCTCCTATATTAAGTACATTTATATTTCTGACAAAGTCGCTATCGAAAATCTCCTTATCGATTGCGAAAACGTGAGAAACAGTAAATACTGAAAAACAAGTGTGTAAAACGTAACCTTGACTGAAAGCACGATACGATTAAAAATAACAATTAAAGTAAAGTAGATCGTTACCGAATATCGTTATTTGAAACTTTATGCCGTGTATGTTTCTAACTAAAAAGAAAATTTATTACAAGAGAACAAAATACTTTGGGCACTCAGTTAGAAACTAATTTGAAAAAAAAAAGAAAATCTTCCGGGATCACTATTGCTTCACTTACCTCTCTTAGAACGCCTGTAATCCCAAACAAAACTCTGAGGTAGCGCAATGTCCCAATTTAACCCGTCAAACTCACTTAGTAAGTACTTACTTCTTTTACTTACTACTTGTACGGCACAATAATTCTACAAACACAAACTAACTAAATGTACACCGCGATCATCCCATTTTCCTTTTATATATACATGAGAACAGATGATGCGTCTACCTCTCCAAATAAAACAAACACCACTTTCGTTCTTCTGGCGACCGCGAGTGCTTCAGCTGGCCGACACTGATTGAGAGAAAGATTGCGACAAATTGATTTTTTTTTCCTATTATATTATACACGTATACCGATAAGACGTTTAAATGTTAATAATACGAGTGCACAATAACGAACGCATAGTAGAAGATCCAAGAGTATACCGTCAAAGCGATGGAAATACAATTAAATTAATCTCTCATTAAGTTTTCGAGGTTTATTGTTGATTTATACGCTTCGACGATGATTTCTTCCTATTTTCGAGAGCCTCTGAGCGATTAAAACTCAGATAATTTCCGTTTTGGGAAAATAATTCGATTGATCCAGTGTCTTTTAGCCCTGTGATCGTTAGATGTTTGCTTTGTCCTCAGATTTCTCATATCTTATGTAAAAGTATTTTATTACGTAAAAAAAAAATCACAAACATCTGAAGGTGAAACAACCGCAATGTACCGGGTGATTCAGCAAGAGTGGTGACCAACTGTATCTCCTCATGGTCTCCACGTCTCTCTAGTAACGGACCTAGGTCCATAAGGCACCATTATCAATATTTAGGGCGGCAACTCATTCCGCCAGAAATTAACAAAAAGAATAGTTTCGCTGTTATCTTCCCTAGTTATTCTATTGTCTTTCCCAGCGTCCCCTTTGATATCACTTTGACTTATTTAGAAGATTTCTTGAAAGGTAATCAGTTGGCATGAAACAAAATTTCTTTCAAATCAACGGTAACTTTTACCAACAAACGGAAGGAGCAGCAATAGGTAACAGCTTATCTCCCTTCACAGCTAACCTCTTTATGGGAAAATTTGAAACCGATATTCAGAATACTTTGGCATATTTTCCACGGGTTTGGGTTAGATACGTTGATGACATTTTTTGTGGTTTTGATAGTAGTAAGTGCTCAATTAGAGATTTTCTTGAACAGCTAAATTCAAAATTTCCTTCCATTAAGTTTACCCATGAAGAGTAAACAAACAAGAGGATTGCTTTTCTCGATATGTTAGTAATAAGAAATAAAAATAAATTAGAAATACACATATGGGTCATTCCATATCAACCGGAACACCTAAAAAATTTGATGTCTTGGATTCTTTTTATATTTTAAATTTGAAGTCTTTGCCTCAAATTAGAAGACCCGTATTTTTTCCTAAAGCTCTACAGTATCTATTTACAAAGATATTTGCGAACAAACTTTGCAAAATCGATAAAATAATCGCAGAAGTAATATTGTTTGGTCATGCATAAATTAAGACATTAAAGCAAAATGCATATAAATCATGGTGTATTCTAAAGTGCAAACTACACAGTTTCATTTAATAATGCCTAAATTAGATTGTACTTCATTATGACCCCCTTTTTCTCCTGTTTAATAAAATAATGTCTTTTTTCTCTATGTTTACCGCGAAATTAAATTTGAAAAAATATCATAAGATCCTTTAAGCTATGTTCTACAAGAATAGAAGTATTTGAAAATGGAGACCCTGCACTACTCGACGTTACATTGTGATATATCGTAATGTAACGTATAGTACTGTATGAATTTTTTTTTTTATAGAATACCCGTAGGTTCTCCATTTTCAAATACTTCTATTCTTGTAGAACATAGCTTAAATAATATTATATTTTTTCAAAAATTTAATTTCGTGGTAAACATAAAGAAAAAAGACGTTATTTTATTAAACAGGAGAAAAAAGGGGTCATAATGAAGTACAATCTAATTTAGGCATTATTAAATGAAACTGTGTAGTTTGAACTTTAGAATACACCATGATTTATATGCATTTTGCTTTAATGTTTTAATTTATGCATAACCAAACAATATTACTTCTGCGATTATTTTATCGATTTTGCAAACTTTGTTCGCAAATATCTTTGTAAATAGATACTGTAGAGCTTTAGGAAAAACAATACGGGTCTTCTAATATTAGGCAAAGACTTCAAATTTAAAATATAAAAAGAATTCAAGACATCAAATTTTTTAGGTGTTCCGGTTGATATGGAATGACCCATATATAGAAAACCCACTACTAATAACAGATTTATTTCAGAAGATTCACACCATTTATGGAAAAACAAACTAGCAGCTATTAACTTTTTGGTACATCGCTTACTTAATTTTCCTCTATCTACAGAACGATATAATAAAGAACTTAAGGAAATTATTAAAATCGCTGCATTTAATGGATTTTCCGAAGACGTTGTATATACCACCATTAGAAAACATAAAAACAAAATGAGAATTAAAAATGTGAGTACTTTAGAAATTAGTGACAGGAAAAATAAGAAATATGTTAAATTACCATTTTATCCAAGTTACACGAAAGGTCTACAAAAAAACTTCTCTAAATTCAATCTTGACATAGTTACTACTTCAAATAATAGTCTTAAAAATATTTTAGGTAACCCTAAAGAGCAAGTAGATAATTTGGACAAATCAGGTATTTATAAAATATCTTGTAAAGATTGTGATCATGTATATATTGGGCAAACTAAAAGATCAATTAAAACGCGTTACAAGGAGCATTTGGCTCATTTTAAATTTAGAAGGTTTGACAAATCTAGTGTAGCCCTACATATGCTTGAAGAAAACCATAAAGTTGACAATATAAAGTTAGTTAAAAACGTAAACAACTATGTGCAATTAAATTGTTAGGAGGGTATAGATATATATATAAAAACAAACATATTCTAATGAATTCAGATTTAGGACCTTTAAATTCTTGTCTTTACGGTTTATTAAGTATAAGTAATAGATTAGACGGAGTTAGGATTAGTGACTAATTAAGCATGACGGCAGTCAGCCATGACCGTGATCATTGTACGTGACCTTTTTTAGGTATAAATTAAGATAGTTTTAGTGCAGTTATTTAGTTCAGTGTATCTGCTGATGATGATAGCTTTGCTATCGAAACGTACGTCCAGCTTAGTGCAGTTTGTGGTGAGGGGTCTAGGAGAAGTTTACACTATTGTCTTTGTTTGACGTTTGACAACCCTCTAAGTTTTGCTGACTCTTCGATGGAAGTATCTATGCAGTCCCGAACCCTTTTGATCGAAAGTTTGCGCAGAGCTTTGTCCTGGGCCTCCATTAGACCGGCCACCAACTTGTTTGATGAGGCGCTCACCCTCAGCCACTTCCGCGACGCTAGCTCTTGCATATGCTCTCGCGGATCTATTGCTTCCTAACCATCGATGAGGGCCCCACTATCTGTCTCAGAACACGTCTCACTAGATTTACGTTTGAGGGAACTCAAATTTCGTAGGGACGCGAATAAAATAGTTATATATAAATAACACGTTTGTTGTTTAGGGTATCGTGCGTGTATGTAAAGAAACATTCAGAAATGAGGATTTGCTAACCTTTTATGATGCCTATGTTTGCGAAGTTTTGTGTTTTGTGTTTAAACATAGATCTGAATTTTCTACATATGCTAGTATGCTATAATGTGAGAAAGTGCAATTACTTACTGCCTCCTCGTCACAAAACAACACTTTATCAGAATAATCTCACGTACTTGGGGCGCAAGTTATACAATAAGCTACCCGAGGAAATTAAGTGTATTGCTAGCTTCCGCATTTTTCGGAACCGAGTAAGGAGATATCTGTTAGATGTCTCATGTTATTCTTCAACGATTATTTGAAGTTTTAACATGCAAACTGAGCTCCTATTTTGTCTGTGACGTTATTTTGCACACTCTATGTATAGCCGTAGTTGAAATAAAGATATATTATTGTTATTATTGTTATTATTATCGTAACTTCGTGACAGCAAACTCGATTTGGTGTTGTGGTGTGTATGTACGTTACAAATTTCTTCAAATATTATAATTTTTTTGTATAAGTACCTCCATCTTTTTATTGTTGCATAATTACAATTAATTAGAATAATATTTACGTAGATATTTTAATAAATACGAAAAGTTTACATTTTAATTCATTTTATTTGAGCGTACTCATATGTTTTCTTTGCTATGTGAAACGGATTATTCAAGGCGCGTCATCATAACGTCAGCATTAGAAATAATAAAGAACTGGAAAAGTTAGCTAATAAGCATGATGATTTTAAAGCATACCATGAGGAATTGCAGAGTTCCATGAGGAATATAGAGGTGAGAGTCAGTGAACTCTTGGAGGAAAATAGAAACAAGTCGAAACTGATAGAATCACTTACGGATCGAATTGTTGAACTGGAGCAGAAGCAAAGAGAGAGAAACATAGAGATGGTTGATATAGAGGAGCAAGCAAACGAGGATCTGAAGAAATTGATTGGAAAAATAACTAGTGAAATGGGAGTTAAGTTGGATGAAGAATCTATAACGGAGAATAGAAGAAATGAATACGCGAAGTCCGGAAAACCAAGGCCAGTGTTAGTGAAATTCCGGGACACAAATATTAAAAAGCTAATCTTAAACAAAAGGAAAACAGAGATAAGGGACGATGAGATTATGGAATCGACCAGTATGGATATAATCAAAATATATGACCAATTAGTGCCTGCCTACAGAAGACTGCTTGGCAAACAAAAACCAGGGCTAAAGAGATAGGATGAAAATTCGTATGGGTTAGCGAAGGGAAAATACTAACATACATACAGGGTGGAAAATGAGAAAGTGCAACGGTTAAAAACACATCGGACTTACGAGTAATTTTTTTAAGTGTCTTTGAATTTGTGATGCTGTCACCATCCATGGATATGATAGAAAAAGCATGAACGAGGACTGGGAATGTGAAATTCTTAATGATCACCTAGTTCCGTCAGCTCTGGGTATCTTTGCTAGTTCACATCTGGTTTGAGGCATATTTTGCAGTGTTTTCTTTGTTATTAATTATACTTTATTTTAATTTAATTATTAATAATATTACTTTATTTTTAGTATGGCATATTGAAATACGTTCTTTTATGATATCATTTTGAATTTATTTAGACATTTCTGTCGTATGTAATGTTTTTTTTGAGGCTGCACTTCATTTCTATTAGTTATTAGCATTACATCTAATTTATTTACCTTACTCTTTAAATTTTTAATTAATTAAGTCTTTGGGTTCTTTATGTAGTTAATTCAATCACCTCTAGGAGGTATTTTTGCTAGTTTATGCCTTGCTTAAGGTATTTTTTGCAGTATTTCTTTAATGTTAAATATACTTTGTTTTAATTTAATTATTAATAACATTGCTTCTTTCAATATAGTTCCACGTTTCACATTCACTTATGAAATCATTTTTGAAATTATTTAGACATTTCTGTCGTATGTAATTTTTTATTAGGCTGTATTAATTTCCTTGTGCTCATAAGCTTCAGTTCTTTGCAATACTTTGAATTTTTGATTTCGTTTTCTCCTTACTTTTTTTTTTGGTGGGTGGAAAGCCTTTATGGCCACCGCAAGCTTGGGCCAATCGCTTGCAAGACTGGTATACCTCGTTAAAACCACCCTCTCCCCTCACTTCGCACAACTGGAACCGCCGTAGCATCAACATCAGCAGTGCGCGGGTGCCTACTCGCCCTTGTTCTTACTCACATCGACGTGTGCCTTGCTCTTCAGCTTCTTTGGTCTTCATGATTTCGAGTATCGTACGGTGAATGGTCCGCCAGCATTCCTCGTTGTCAATCATTATATTTATTAAATTGTCCACGCTAACGTCTGTACCAATCTCGAGAGAGGCCCTCGCCCGCAGTTTACTCCATCTGGGGCAGTGGAAAACGGTGTGTTCGGCCGTATCTACATACCCACAGTACATGTAGCTATCCTCGTTGTCTTTTCCGAACCTTAAAGCATAAGCGCGATACACTCCGTGCCCGGACAGCACCTGCGCCAAAAAGTAGTCTGTCCTACGGAACTTGCAACTGATCCACCGTTACACATCCGGGATTAGCCTGTTAGTCCATTGCACCTTGTTCTTGTTTTCATCCCACCGCTCCTGCGAGAGATTGAGCGCGCTCTTTCTTGCGCTGAGTCGATCACGGCCCTCCTGCACCCATTTCCTTTCCCGCGCCTGCACGTCCACCGACATAACCCCAGTAATTACTTGTAGTGCCTCCGCTGATACGGTCCTGAAGGCAGACACCACTCGTAGCAATACCTGTCTCTGCACCCTGTTAAGCGTGGCACAGTACTTCTTTATTTCCACGGCTTTAATCCAAATGGAGTCACCGTATAGCATTATGTTGTGCACTGCTGCACTCAAGATCACTCTCTTACAGCTGCTTGGCCCCTCAATATTGGGTAGAAGTTTACAGAGGCTGGCTAATCTTCTCTCGGCTTTCTCAGCGGCTTTCTGAACGTGGGTCCCGAAGTTACCTTTGCCGTCGAAGATCACTCCTAAATAGGTTATCGTATTTTTCGGATATACGACTGTGCCGTTCAAAGTGAAGGTCACCTGATCTCTCCTTCTCGCTCCCCTGACGATGAGTGCTTCCGTTTTTTTCCGGCACCAAGATAAGCTTATGTTCCTCCATTTTCCAATTTGTTGTAGACGTTCATTGACCTTAGCCACGAGCTGGTCATCTCCCCAAGCCCCTACGATCAGCGCCAGGTCGTCCGAAAAGGCTATCGTGGCAGCATCCGTCACCAGATCCAATCTTAGAACCCCGTCGCAAAGAATGTTCCATAGGGTTGGCCCCAATACCGAACCCTGTGGGACCCGCGAGTCTGCATCCAACACCACGTCCTTGTCTATCTTAATCCTCCTTCCGCGCAGGTAGCTCGATATAAATCTCACTAGATAGCTAGAGATTCTATTTTCCCGTAGTTTCGTTTTGATTAGCCTATGATTAGCCGTATTAAAGGAATTTCTAACGTCAATCATATTGATGTTTACTGAGGCCACCTCTTTCCCCGATGAGACGGAGGGGAGGGGGGGGGAAGCTCCGTTGCAAACAGCCTCTTCTTTTCAACGCCAAGGTCACAGGATGTCAATCCTATTTCTAATCTCCTGCAGAATCATCCTCGTGCAATTCTTGTGTGAGGTATTATTCATTCCAGCCGCTGTTAGGTGCATTGTGTTCCTAAACGCTTCCCAGTCCACCGTGATCTTGGAGTCGATTTCGAAGACGATGTACTGGTGCTCCGTCAAAGATTCAAGATCGAGCACCTCCCAGGCAGTGATGTTACTTGCCGCCCGTTTTTTATTTACTTAGTTTCAAATTTTGAATTTTTATAAGAGTTCATTTCCGGTCGAGTGTTCGATGGTTTTCATGTTGTTAGCGCTGTTAAGTGAGTTATTCGCTAAGTGCTTATTGTAAACTTTTCATTTTTTAATTTGTTGCCAGCACTTATAGCTATTATAGCTTAAAAATTCACTTTTTTAAATTTTTATAATAGTTCATTTCCGGTCGAGTGTTCGATGGTTTACATGTTAGCGCTGATAAGCAAGTTATTTGCTTAGTGCTTATTGTAAACTTTTGATTTTTTAGCTTGTTACCAGCCTTTTGTAATAGCTATTATAATTTCTCTATTACTTTTAAGTTCTTGAATTTTCCGAACTGATATTTGTTTTGATAGTGTGGCGGGGTCGTTTCCGGTTTGCTTTGCCGTCTTCGTCTTGTGACGTGGTCGTCGGGCGGGTTGGAACGTCGCTCGCTTCGGTGCGATGGAGATGTTGGGACAAAAAAAATGAAAAAAAATCCTAATATGAGATCTAGACAAATAGCTCGCGAATGTAATATTAGTGCTGTTTTATTAAATTAGCATATCTCAATAACATTTACCGACGAATAGGTACTTCACTTACTATTGTTAAGTTTTTTAGAATCTGTGTTTGCTATTTTATTTGATTATGGACTTTTAAACCTCTTTTTCATTCTTTTTTTTCTTTTAATATTGTTTGTGAGCTTGTCACTGAAATTTATAATTTACGTTATTTGATGCTTGGATATAAAAATAAGTATGAATAGAAGAGAAGCATGACTAGATTTTAGTTATCAAATGAGTATGTATTGTCTTATTATTTGCCTTTTCACTAATACAAATGTAATATTGAAATTAATATTACTTTTACAAACTTCATAAACTGTGTTCACAATAGCTCGCTTAGTTCTTTGGTTATTAATCTATTATTCAAACCATCAATAGCGATATAATAGTGAGTTCTAGCGAGAAAAAGAATATCACCCTCATTTTAATTCGGCTGAGCTATGCTAATTTGCCGAATGTAAATAAATTTGTGCTGCGTAGGTCCGTCTATAGCTGAAGTCCTTCTCATTTCCAGTTGCCCAGAATGCAATCCACTGCTTACAACTTTTCACCCTGCATAATATAGTGACTCATGAAAACTTGCTACTCTAAATCGAACAATCACATAACTAGTCATAGGAATAGAGAAACAAGAGCAGCAGCTTACAGAAAAGGAAGGTTGTATAAAATCAATTTTATAGCTACAGAAAATGAAATATCGTCACAATGTTCTATGATGAAAATCGTGCGCATCGTAAGTTAGCATACTTTGATTTTTGTCAAAACAAGAAGAATTTAATGATGAACGACATAAAATATTAATATCTTGCAAAGAAACGAATATACATTGAATGTCGTTTTCTAGAAGTGAAGCGAGTGCCAAGAAGATAGTACGTAATATTAAAGAAACTAATATTCATTATGTGTTACAGTTCGAACCGTGAATGAACAATCAATAGGAGTTAATGTGCTACATAAACGCCAATTGGACTAATGACATAATAGATCATAAATTAATGACAAGATACGTCTATAATATATAATTGTTTAGTATTGTATCCCATTAAGAAGTTTATATATAATGGAAAATACGACTAATACTGTTGTATAAAATTATACAGTGAGGCCGCAAATTGTGGCCTCCCCTTCACAACTACTTTTGAAAGGAATGAAATAGAGCAATGAAACAAAAACACTCTCTATTTTACATCAGAAGCTATGTGCATATCTCTATAGGCACAACATCACAAATTGTCTCCAATTTTAATTGGTTTTTGTTTCATTGGTTTATCTCATTCCTTTCGAAAATTATGAAAGGGCGCCACAATTTACGGCCTCACTGTATATATTGAGTAGTTACGGTATAACGTTCAGTTGTTTAAAATAGATATTATTAATTTTCTTGACAATTAATGCAAAATGTAAAATTTTACTTTTTTGCTTGTAATAGTACACTGAGAAAAGAGATTGCATTAAATGAACAGTTTTATAACTTTTCTCAGAAAAGTGTTTATTTTAATTGAAAGTAGCGTGTTGTTTTGCCGGAAGACTATTTTCTTCTGGAGTACATGCTTTTCGAAGAAAAGTAACCGTAATTAAAAGGAATGCACCTTAGTTTTAATTAATATTGTATAATGTCTGTATAAGTTCTGTTTAAGTAAGACAATACTCATTACATATTATATTATTCTTATATACATGTTTAACAACATATTTTAGTTTCTTTTAAGTGTTCTTTTAATGTTATCATATTATTGAATTATAAACATTATTTTCAATAAAGAAGCCGGACGTTTTTGAACTAAGATCAGTGTTTGTGCTGATGATGATAGCCTTGCTATCGAAACGTAAGTCCAGTTTAGTGCAGTTTGTGGTGAGGGGTCTAGGGGAAGTTTACAGCAATGCCAGTACCACAGTTTGGAGTATTTAATATAATAATGAACAAAAGTAAATATTTTTCGCACGAGGTTGAAGAAATTTCGGAGATAATTGGAATCTTATCAGTTAATGCAGATTTACTTGTAAGCCAAGGAACTTTAAAGCAGTATATAGTATTTGAATGTTTTAAAACTCTTATACACGGAAAAACGATCTTGTTGTTTTCAACAATTTTTCATGCATTTGGTTACAGTTACTAAATTATTACTTGATTTAGGAAAATTAAAAATATTCCTGTATTCAATCAAACAAATAATTTGCTTAGTAGATTTATTTGAAGCTAGCGCATTATTTATTAATTTAACTAAATATTCATATGGAAGTAAAAATAAATATCGCATTTTATTTTCGTATAGCAGTTTTCTCCCCATATAGTACAGTAGATGAGCAGAGATATACTTATGTGTAGTAGAGAAATTGACGCATAGATGGCGCATCTCCTATTTCATTCCAGTAACAGATAATATTTCGCACAAAATAGGCTGGAAACTACGATCGTAACATACTAATCTGGTATATTTACCAGATCGACATCTGATAAGAGTCATCGCCATTGAAAGGACGATTTCTTTAAAGGCACATTAGAGTACTTAGGATGGTCACTGTGACCAACGGCATTTTGTTGTGCTTACGCTTAACTTTAAAATTAATAAGTGTTATAAGAAAGGGAAAAACCTTTTGAATCAAAATGCTTACGGTTCTCTGCAAATCTGCAAAGTTTTCAGGTTCAAAATAAAGAGGACTTGAATCCACTATCAATATCTCACTGAAAAGAATAAACTATTTCAACGAAAAATATATTATTTCCGAAGAAATGGGTGAATTTAAATTTATATTCCTTTTCAAGGAAACACCAAATCATGTTGGCCATATAGAAAACGTAAAAACCTTTGATTTAATGCAATTCCTTTTAAATAAAAAGGATACCGATCAGTGTATTCGCCATAAATCTCTTGCAAAAGTTCTCCAGATTATAAACAATAAACAAATTCTATTAGGTATATTAATAAATTTAATGCAATTCCTTTTAAATGAAAACGATATTTCTCTCAGTGTAGTATATTTCAAACCAAGGGAGGAAAGTGCTCTATTGCAGGTCGCGGGCAAATATTATAAACGGTAATTGTAATTGCCCAAGGCCTGCAATAGCACTTTCCTCACGTGGTTTGAATACTATTTTTTTCCCAGCCAGTCCAATTTTAACTAAATGTCTAAAAATAATAAGACATACCTGTGAGTGACGTGATAGATAGTAGGCTTAATCTGTCAAATGTTTTTTGAGAACTGTCAAGTTAGCGTCGTTTTAAAAGTGTTTAATAAGAGTTTAATTGAAATTTAATACCTAATAATTTAGCAATTGTCTCATAAATGGGCTCAGATTGGGTCTAATGTATTAATGTCATCTATCAATAATGTTACATATGTATTATAAAATGTACAGTTTCATCATGTCAATGTCACTTACTTTCCGCCCTAGGGAGGAAAAATACAACTTTCCTCCCTCAAATGAGAAAGGAAAGTAGACACTTTCCTCGCTGCTGGGAAAAAATATATTTTAAAGTGCTGCCTAAAATTATCAACCAAAACAATTCTAAAATCGGTTATTATTCAATTAGCGGGTTTGAGATAAAATCGATTTCTAATATCTGGTGATTTTCTCGGCTTGTATACTTACTTTCAACCTTGTTTTCCTTTATGTGAACGTACGAGGAAGAAAATTAAGTTTATATTTATTAAATCTATGTGTATGCCAGACATTGAATCCTGCAATTCGTCTGTGGTTGCGTAATATCGGCACTAGAGTAGGAAACAATAATACGGGTACAGTTTAATTTGATTGAACATATTATGTTGCAAAAGATGTTATTAGGTGCGAAAATAAATACGAACACCTCGATTATATATTGTTCCATATACACCTATGCAACTACAGGTACATAAATACACTTTCATTTTCATTTGTGCTGCATTAATAAGGATTTGCTGCTATGCATGTACACGTTCGTGTGTTAGTAAGTTTGGTATTAAATTAGCATATCTACAATGATACTTATAACAGCATAAAAGTTTTAGCGCGCATGCCCGATGAAGAATAACTTACACCTTAATAACTTAATCAACATAATTTCACAACTATGCTCATAACGCATAAGATTGAGCAAATACCTTGAGGAATTGTGCATACCTTTATTACTCCTAATATTTAATGTAGTCTCAGCAAGAGTATAAATAAATAAAAATATTCAATATATCAATAGGCTATAACAACTTCTGGTTTTCGTTTCCTAACTGTATATTTGTTATGTGGGTATTATGTTTGCATTTTCTTGAAAACATTGCTTCTGATTGTAATATTTGAGTTGATAAGGCGATGACAAAAGCAGATTTCAATCGACTCTAAACGAAAAACAGCCTGTTACAGGGTCTCCACTTAGCGTTTAGTTTAGACAAAACTCCAATCCACTAGTGTTAGTGGATGAAACTGCAGTAAAGCATGTGGCCTAAATGATGAATCGCAAAATTCAAACCTTCGAGTGCTCAAAAATGAAAGCTTTTGTTACATTGTAATGTTACGAAATAACTATTCCTTCACATGCTGAACGATCTGCGCCTCTTCTTAAAGAGCCACGGGGTCATGACCCCACCATTGCAAATCAAATTATTAAAAAGCTTTTATTTTCTGTAAAAAATACCGATAAATACACATACACACAACCACATTCAAGTATAAAACGCACGTTGCGATTCCCATGATTTGATGCATCGAAACACGCTTTGTATTTATTTATGCAGACAAGCAGCGAGCGGGGAGCCACATCCAGATTGGCCCAATTTTAAACGGTTTGTAGGTTTCCGCGCAGAGGTAGCGGGAAAGGGTTGGTCGGACTATTCGCAAAAATTACATTGAAGTGGGGCAACCGTATCTTGACCCGCTGTCCGTTGGTCGAACGAGTCACGCGGTAGTTAGCATATGTTTCCTAGACGCGTCATCAGTATACGTCAGTTATCGGCACTGTAGAGAAAGGGTGTTGCCTTCTATCACGGTAGGGAAATCTAAAGCAAACGTGTGAGAAGCATATATAGATATCGCTGCATATGGGTTTCGGTTTAGACCAGTGGCGGCTCGTGGTCGAAAACGTAGGGTGTTCACAAAATCAAGAACATGCAAATTTTTAACTAAAATCCAATCATTTTTTTCGTACATGTCCTTCTTAAATTTTCTTGTAAAGTCTCTAAATTTGCCCTTTGTAGTTTGCGTCAAATTAAGTTCTGGTTTTGGTCCACCCATACTTTTAACTTGAATTTTTTGTTCATAACTAAACGAATTAAAATTGTCTTTCAAATATTGCACAGTAAAACTGTTCGCATCCAAAGTTCTTATTTATATATTGTTTAGTGTTTACTTACAATACTACTTTGTTTGTTTTGTGTGCATTTCATTATCTTTTTTACGTACTGTATAGTTCATTTCATTACTTTTTTTACGTACTATATATATTCTTTTTTGTTTGTCGGCTGCACCAAAGCGCATTAGTGGCGGCTTTGCTTTGTCGGCTTTTTGCAGAGGGATTTAACGATGCGGCGTAGTTTTTAACTACGGCTGCGCTGTTGCCAATTTATTTTTGTTTTTCTAAAAAAATCAATTATTATTTGTATCTTTGAAATGTACGTTTTTTGGAAACAGTTAAAGATTTACGAGTTTATTACTTAAACTCGTAACTGATTTTATGTGCGCGGGTTTAATAAACGTATTGCTGTAGATGAAGTACCTCAAACGAAAATTTAAATCACTGTTTTAAATAAAATAGATAGTTTTTTTTAACACATATATTGTCTAATTTCCTTTTTTTTTACAAAGTTAAATTTAATATATTTATAAATTAATTTAAATTGTTACAACCATGATTATTGTGCTAATTATATCAACTTTTATCATTTACAATTCTTCGAAAATCTTCTTATACCTAAAACTAAAATATAAAATTAAATTTAATACAAACCTGTATTAATTACTCATCTAAACTGCACGAGTGTGATTAAACATTGAGCACTGGCTTAATATCAGTAACAAATTAATAGCTTAATATATTAAAATTTTTAAATTTCAAGCTAAAGAAAACAACACATGTGGGCCACCCCGATATCTATATCTATAATGTTATATATAGTCACGAAAATTCTGTTAAAACATAAGTATAAAGAAATACACCGTTATCCTAAAATATCAAAACAACTTTCAAATGAAAATAACATTAAATTAAGAAATTTATTCAGATAATTGTTTTTTTTTAAATAAAAAACTACAGCAGTATGGTATTTAATAAATTAAAATAATTACGCACCCTTGGTTTTATTATAAAACTGTCACCAACAAACAGTATTAGTTCTTATGGTAGTTACGACCTGTGAACGGTGAGTCATTCATAAACAAAACATATATAATATAGTTTATCTGTAAAACACGATATCTGAACGTTGATGTCGATCGATTTATTAACGTGACCCGAGAACGCAACGAAAGCGACCACAGGAGCACACTCAATTTGTGCACCGTTCATAAGGAATCTGCCGCATCCCTCCCCACCTCCGCTCGTCCTTTATGCGACAAGGTATTGGATAAAATGAACGTAGTCCCGCCTACTCGGCGCACGTGCTCCGTCATCGGTCGCTTGCTCGCGATGTACATATATAATACATATGTATGGAAAGGAACGTCGCGTCGTTTATTCGTTTCGCTGCGTTATATTTCACAAATATATTAAGATCGAGCAATAGATGTTATTAGTTATTAGTAATCGATGATTTGTTTAGGGCGTTCACGTGCCAATGTGCTCGTATACAGAAACCGCCACTGGTTTAGACACCTCCCCGCAATAAAAACTGTGTTTAAGAATATTTAATATTTATTAATTATGGTAATAAAGTATTATTACAATGATTCTAGGATGGCATCGCGCGCAAATTAATAACTACGGTATTTTAAGATGAACCACCATTCATACCTTTCTTACGGTAAAAATTATGAAAATGAAAATTCACATAATAGTATTTTAAGTAAAAAACCATTTGCTTAAGTAAACAAACAAAGAAAACAAAAAATGTGTTTCCCATTCTTCGTAGAAACACGTCCGTTTACGCTTAGAATATCTATTATATTTTACTCGACGATCCACGCTTAAATAACTCAAGTGCTCTGTGTCGTGTTCAGTGTGTCCATTGCGTGTGTGTCTATTACAATTGTAAACGATCTATTAATTTTTTGTAAATTCTATTACCCTATTAGTTTTTGTGAAAATCTATTACATTAGTTTATGTTAAAATAAAAAACACAAAATCATGTTTGCTTGCTTCTCTTTTTTGTGTATTTTTTCAAGACGTTCACAATCATGTTTTTTTTTTTGCTATTACAGTGCAATTTCTTACGAATCGAGAAAAAAGTTTCAAACAAAAACTAAATACTTGATGGCGTAGAATCCGAATCTGCAATACAAAATGAGGGTTCCCATTTAAGATTTCAAAGTTGTCCCCCCTCCCACTCTGGAGGGTAAGGTGGGGAATCGAGTTCGACACCATTCAGTGAACCCTCTACATTATAACAAATCTTATTAAGATCTTTTTTTGATTTGATGCAATGTTTTATAGATATTCCGTTGCCTCAAGATAAAAAAAAACTCACCCAGTATAATATATAATATATAATATAATATATAATATACAATTTATAAAATATAAATACCGGGTACTCCACGTAAGTGGTTCATTAAAAGTTTATGATGTTCTATTATTTACTTATATTTGCGATTTTGGCACCATTATCTGTTCGATTGGAAATGGACGTCAACTTTGTTATTTTAAATAGAATGATCGAATTTTTTGTTCGTTTTTGGATTCTACGACCACAAATACGTCAGTTTTCATTAGCTATTCCTATAGCTACATGTCGCCGTTTTTGAGTTATTTAAGTTTTTCTTTTTTTAGTCATAATCATTACATCATTGAGAAATTAATATCTTGGTTAATACTGCAAGTAGAGACTGCAAATTTGCTATATTATGAATGTAGATATAACCCTAAGAAACGGTACACACACTTTACATTCTAACATACAGGGTGTTAAAAACTGAGGAACAAAGTGACATATTTTCAAATGTAGAAAACTCAATTTTTTTAAATAGAACACCTGTATTTTAATTCGAAATTAGGAAGTAAATATAATCCGCTATCACTTTATGCCGGCGTTCCCTATACCTATCTTTAATAGATTTTGAGATTTGAGCGACTTTTTGTTAAACAGACTAAGTAGCCCTATCTTTAAATGTTTGTAGCTGGCTCTGAATGGGATTAATGTCAAATTCATTGACTAACCATAAGTGTCTATGTATACCATCGTAATTACACTTTTGTACAACGCAGTATTAATGGAAATGACTATTCGAACAGACATTCTTGTATGGTTATTCAAAAATAATACATGAATTTAACGTGAATCCATTTCAGAGCCAGCTACAAACATTTAAAGATAGGGCTACTTAGTCTGTTTAACAAAAAGTCGCTCATATCTCAAAATCTATTAAAGATAGGTATAGGAAATGCTGATATAAAGTGATAGGGGATGATATTTACTTCCTAATTCCGAATTAAAATACAGGGTGTTCTATTTAAAAAAATTGAGTTTTCTGCATTTCAAAATATGTCACTTTGTTCCTTAGTTTTGAACAGCCTGTATGTTAGAATGTAAAGTGAACGTACCGTTTGTTAGAGCTATATCTACATTCATAACATAGCAAATTTGGAGTTTCTACTTGCAGTATTTAGCAGATTATGACTAAAAAAAAAGAAAAACTTAAATAACTCAAAAACGGCAACATGTAGCTATAGGAATAACTAATGGATACTGACGTACTTATTATCGTAGAATCCAAAAATGAATAAAAAATTAGATCATTCTATTTAAAATAACAAAGTTGACATCCATTTCTGGTCAACCGCAAGTGATATTTTGGTTAAACTATTTTACATTTATAGTTCCAATCGAACAGATAATGGTGCCGAAATCTCAAATATAAGTAAATAATAAAACATCATAAACTTTTAATGAACCACTTACGTGGAATATCCTGTATAATAAATTAGTTAGCAATAAACGAGCTAATAAATTACTGCAAGCTGAGCTAATGGGGGAAGAGTTGACTCGAAACTGGCCCCATCACTCAGTATTGTCTCAAGCCACCACTGAAAGACAGGAAAACTGTCAAATTGATAGTAGGTCTACTAACTGATCATTGTAGGTTAAATAGGCATATGTATGTACAACATAGGGCTGGTAGATGAAGCTACTTGGAGATTCTACCAAGAGGAGGAAGAAACACCAGCTCATGTGCTGTGCTAATGCGACGCGACGGTCTGGCGTGAGCAAAGTTTCTAGTAATGGGCGTGGAGAGCCCTACAGCTAACACCTACACAAAGGAGCTACGCTTAAGGATGATAGGCCTAATTAGAGAGCGTCTACTTGGAAAAAAGGGAGCACAACAGATCTGAAAAGGTCGCAGTGAAACAGATCCATGGTTCACCCTAACTCGAACCTAACCTAACCTATATAGAAAGATGTAACTTGCCAGTATAAAACTTTACATATTCATAAAAATATTATTATAAGAATATATATCATGACTAATATGCTTAATTTGTTACTATTGGGCACATCCTTATACTATACATTAGTAAAAAGAGTATCACAAGTCAGTTCAATACACGGATATTCATTTCACTTTCTCCATCTACTAAAAATCGACCTTCTACTCGTAACAAATGAAGAACAAAAGCGATACAGTCGACACATAACTTTGTGGGAAGACAGCCTAATTCTTTAGGTAACCGCAATAATTAATAGTCGAGTATAATTTGAGCAACGATCGCTTAGAGAAGCAGTGTATTTCACACACTAGGTTTATACTGTAACTTCTTCCATAGTCAATTACATAATTATGTTGAATATTCAAATTAATAAAATCAGATTGTGAACCGTATAGTTCTCTATACAAAAACGCAGGATATCCGTTAAAACTATTATATGAAAAGGTACAAAAAAAAAAAACACATAAATTTAACTCAGTTTGTAACATATTTGTCGAATAACCTCTAACTTTTACGAAATTTAGATAAGAATAATAAAAATCATAATAGTCTCACCTCGTTTGGTATGCTAAATAAGCTGATATACAACAGTGCGAATAACGAGGGAAGCATGCCGAAAAATTATTAGATTTACGCAACAAAAATCCATGTCTTATCTTTAATTAGATCTGCGATTTCTTAGATTCTAACGAATAAGGAACACATTACGACATTGTGAAATCTTTCGCTGTCATGAAGAAGACATACAAAAGTTTAATTTACAGTTGTGTGGAATAGGCCGTAAATGTAATTCATAACAACGCATTTAACAACATGCACATATTGGAAATCTTTCATTTACGCCACGGCATAGCCTACCTAAAAGGATAGCTTTCGTGTATTGGCATTTAATACAAATTGAAGAGCACGCAAGTTGTTTGTTAACTATCCTTCGAGTTTTGTAATAATTCTGACGTTAATGGATCTTTTACGAAAAAATATGTTCATACGAATATTTCAGTACTAATTATATTTTTAGAGAAGACGAAAGAGCGAAACATTCAAGGAAATTACCAGTAAGTCAAGGGAAAATCGTTACATTGTTCGTAAATCGATTATTCTGTTTATTATGCTATGCAAATAATAAACTTCTTAGCGTAGTCAAGCAATTTGTGTATTAATCGACATAAGGATTATTACAAAAACATGACATGAAGGATAAATGTCGGTGACAAAAGGTAATTATTAAAGCACGGACAAACGCGTTCGGAGAAACGGGGAAGCGGAAAACGCAGTGGCGTCGCCTACACGCAGTCTATGCCTAGGAACTTGCATATGTATCTACATAGTTTTGCGAAGTCAGTAGAGAATATAATGTAAGGTTCTGTATTCACATGTAAGAGAACTTCATATTTACAAAAGAAAATCTAGAAAGTATTATGTGGTCACAAATTTTAAAAGCTTATTAAATGACAGTGAAAAGTAATTAATATTAAATATTAATTAACCTAATTTAGTGAAAAGAGCTTCCCCTATTTTTTGCCTAGTTGCATTAATATTTTGAATAGAAGTCTTGAGGTAGGGGCGTTGATTGGATTTATTAAAATTTAATACATTTTTTTTATAATCGTTTAAATTTAACGTGCCGTTAAATATAACAAATACAAATACCATCATTTTCAAATGTATTGTTGTGGAAAAGTACAATGTTTTGAAATTAATAATATGTAAATTATTTCTAATCAAGGCTTACCAAGTTTTTGTTTTATTATTTTAAATAGTTAGTGAATCTTTATTCCTCTTGTTATTTTTTTTTAAATAAAAGACAAAATAAGAAAATGTGACTATTACCTATTTAAATAAGTAATACAATTAAATATATTTTATCTTGTTACAGTGCTAAAAAGGTATTCAAAATAAAATTATTTTAGCAATTCTTACTTTTCAATGAAAGCCTGAACGGAGATATTTGAGTGCTGCACAAATATAAATAAACAGCTACATCTAAGACGCCGCCAACGCGTAGAATATTGCGAAAACACAGCTGCGTTGTGGTTCGTGTCGAACAAACAAGTTATGTATATATGCGTCATCGCTGTACATTGAAATATTCCGGGTGATTTACGAGCGCATGCAGTTTTTATACATGGGAGTGTTTTTCTTACTCGGTCAAAACAACTAGAGGATTCATACGGGCAATCGGGCAACTTTCTATCGACACCCGTATGTGCGTGTGTTCGGCCACTGTTCGCCCGGACCGCAGACCTCTTTGCTGTGGTAATTATTGCTGTAGCTTCCTTGGTATAGGCACAGCGAGAGAAAAAAATTTCCGCGTAGTAAAGAACTAATATCCGGCGGTATCTATTGCCGCCAGCCGAAAAAAAAAATACCTAAATTCTTTTCATTTATTTTATTGAGTAGAGGCGGATGTTACAATATATCCCGTAAAAATTGTGTTCACGTCATACTTTTCTTTACTACCAAACTACCCGGAAACATTTTTCTCTTGCTGTACAGTAAGCCTGCAAAATTTATAATACAATCGAGAAAAATAAAATGATATCATCAACAATAAATTCTTTTTATTTCCCAAACATGTCTACGCATTTTTATTGCAAAACGGCAGTCCTAACACTGCACAATTGAACTTTTCCTTCAAGTGTACCCTAGCATCGGTTTTACACACTTTTAGGAATATATCTACACCTGTTAATTCGGGCGGGTCGGGAAATATTGCTTGATTGGATTATGTTTCGGGACGAGATTTCCCGTACCGATGCTTAGCGGGAACTCGGGAAATCGGGATTACCGATAGCTTGAAATCGTCAATGTACAGGTATTTAAATGTGTCCCGTGAGTTTATCGTAGCTTTGAACAACCAATGGGGCACAAGATGCATTAAGAATGTTTTAAATGTTCACTTTTTGACACTGGAAGGGATGAGAGGGGAAAGGAGATGATTTTCTTGAATGATAAAATTATTCTTTTACAACACTGGGTGGTGGACGCCTTAAATATGTTATTCATATTTTATTAACATTGAACAGAATAAGAGGGGGAAAGGGATGATTTTTTTTTAAAATATCTTTATTTTTTCAAAATATCAGGAAAGGGGATGCATTAAAAATATTTTAAATTATATATTTTTAACATTGGAAAGCGTGAGAGGAGCAGGGAAAATCAACGGAAGAAAGAACGCATTAAAAATGATTCAAATTATATTTTTTTTAACATTGGAAGTATTGGGCAAAATCGAGTAAAGGTTCCGGAACAAACGAGTACTTTTTTATGTTTCGGGACATTGCAGTGAGTTAGGCAAATAAGTACAGAGTGTTTTGTAGGAAGAAACTCATTTTATTTGTATGAAACTTGGAATACATGCATACTTTTTAGCAATTTTTTGCAAGAGATGCTAATACTTCAAAAATTATTAAGAATAGGTATACCAATCCCTAATGTCAATCGATGTAGAATTTTACGCTGCATTCAAAGTTGTAGTAAAAAATACCATGTTCCATTTGAAAGAAAAAAGTTTTGTTCGCTTAAAGGTATTCACATTGGAGGTGCGTTTTTGAACACCCTGTATGCGATTCAGTGATTATTACTATAACACCTTATAGCTACGTCCTTGTATTTCCATCGACTTTAGTAGAACCACTAAATATCTGCTATCTCATGAAATATTTGGTTTTATTTGAAAGAGTGCAAATGTCAAAAAATCAACCAAAATGAAAATATCTCAAAAACAGTCGAGTTTAGGGATAGGGAACCTTCATACAAACTAGTTGCAAATGACTCGCCAAATTCATTAGAGCGATAAAAATTATATCATTCCATTTAAAATAAGAAAGTTGATATCAACACCCTGTATACCGAAAGTGCTGTAAAGTTAAAAATATTTTCCTTAAATAGACCACAGTGGGCCATGACTACACTGCAAGTTTCAAAATCAAATTCCTGCTAGAAGTTAAAAAAAAATTAATGACCCAGTTTGGTGGGACACCTGTATATATATATCGTACGTAGCATATCTGTATACCAAAAATATCGAAAGTAAAACAGCAATATATTGGAAACAAAATATCCATTAATACAGAATATTTATACCGTTCCTTTGTCGCAAAGAAATATCGCAAAGTTAAAAATAGGTTAGATTTACCTCGGAATTTTTATCTGTATAAGTCAAAAACTTTTTTTTTAGTTCGTTGAAAGAACAAAGTACAAGCATAGATAAATCACATACGCACATTGTTGTATAGTGCATGTCCTAAGTACTGTATTTGCTGCGACAAGTTTATTTAAAGTCGACCATTGTCATTGATTTGCCTTTACGGAAAATAAACATATATACTTATTATTATAGTACATCTATTAAGAAAACATCACAAATACATTTACGCACCAATTCGCTTTTAAAACGTATTAATTAACATTAAGGACATGAGGTGCTCTATGTGAAACCTTACTTTTGAAAATGGTAAATACTGTGCGGGTATCTATAAGAAACACAATTAACTATAAATCTTAGATGGTTTATCTAAAGTTTTCATTCCTCTTTGCTTGTCATTGAGTTCCTTTATTGTAGTAAGGCAAACATACCTTCGGCGATTTCATTCAATGAATGTTGTATGTAACCAAACATCGGCGTTTTATAATGAATTAGCAAAAAAAAAAAGAAATTGCTTAATTATTCCAATGTAAATTTAAATCTATTATGTCGGTACTTACTAAACAATTAAAATTCACATTTGCCTTTAATAGCCATGGTATATTACAGTTCCAGTACGTAATTATTATTTAAATAATAGTACAGTGGTTTGCATAAATTAATGTTTTAACTCCAGTAGCTTTGTTCTAAAATAGATAAGTAAATAGGAAGGAAGGCACTTTTGACAACACTCTATGTAAGGCCGCCAAAAAAGCATTAATTAATAGGAAGTAGACGATGCGACCTTCAGATGGATATCGCAACTGCTTTCTATCAGATTAATGGAAGCGTAGGTGGAGCACATCTCGCTTAGCACGACCAGATGATGTAGACTAAGAAAAGTTAGAGCCCTACTTACAGATGTGGGACCTGACATCTATGCAGCTAACAATAAGTGATGTACGTTTCTCTTTTTAATAACTATTTTATTAACATGCCTCTATTGACATTAGGTAATAATACATCAAACAATGGTAAGTAGCAGGTATTCACCAGAATGCAATAACTCATTTTTCTGAAACCTTTCGATGAAAAAGAATTATTGTTAATGTTAAACAAATGTTACGCAAATGTTTAATAAGTTGAGTAACAAGATGAGCTGGCCCTGATGAGGTACCGATGTAATTCCTTAAACAAATCGTGATCTATATTGCAAAGCCCATTTTATATTTAGTTAACTTACCTGTGACATGGGATGCTTTTCGAGTGAAAGTACGCAAAGTCGTGCAATTTTTTAAAATAGAATGATCCTCAAGAATATATTACTATCGAGAAGATATTACTATTGTTCGAATTAATTTCTTGGTAATAGCGGATCCATAATAAAAACATAAAATTACTTTTTTACATTCACTCTGACGTTTCGCTAACGTGCATTAATTTTTTCACAAATTATGTGGTAAAAAACTCAACTAAAATTTTATATATGAAAAAAAAACACCTATTATTTAAACGTTAATTATTTAGTAAATTAATCTTAACTATAGCTAAAAATTTAATTTATTAAGTAATTAATATTTAAATAATTTTTTTAGTTTTCTTTTTTTAGTTTTTTCATATTTGTATAGAATTTTAATTCAGTTTGCACCACATAATAATAAATAGCGAAACTTCAGAAGAAATGTCAAAAAAAAAGAAAATATTT